>JAQLOM010000012.1:9854465-9872365 GCA_030068315.1 Chrysichthys thysi | reverse complement strand
TCTCACAGGTCCTCAACTGGCAGCAAAGTTTGAAGGAAACAATTATTATTTCAAATAAATATCATTATTTCTAACCTTGTCAAACTTTTGAATGGTTGTGTGTGTATATATATACTGTGTATATATATTGCACCTGTTTGGTTTAATGTAAAGAAGGATTCAATGCTGTATCAGTTTCTCTTTTTTGGAAATGTAACCATAACAAACAATAAGCTGTATATCTTTTTTTTCTTCACTTATGTATGATCTTGTGTGTGTGTGTTGTGACTGTAGTTGTATAATGAAGAGGTTCTAGATCTCTTTGACTCCACACGTGACATGGAGTCCCGAAAGCAGAAATCTCACATTAAGATCCATGAAGATGCCAACGGCGGCATTTATACTGTGGGAGTGACCACACGCACTGTTTCTTCTGAGCCTGAAGTGAGTATACGTTCTTCAGCACACTTGGGCTTGATATCTGTATTTGTATTATTATTATTATTATTATTATTATTATTATTATTATTATTATTATTATTATTTTAGAACAATTAACTATTGCATATTATATTTGTAACATACACTTCATGTTGGGTGTTATAGATGATGCAGTGTTTGAAGCTAGGCGCTCTCTCGCGCACCACAGCAAGCACCCAAATGAACGTACAGAGCTCTCGTTCGCATGCCATCTTCACCATCCACCTGTGCCAAGTGCGCGTGTGCACACCTTCAGACAATGTAAGAGACAACCCCTCTTCTCATTGCTAGCTGCTAGTGTTTATTATCAGCTTTTCAGCTTCAATTATGACACAGAATGCGATACGTAAATGATGCATTATTTCTTGTGATTATATAAATATTCACACACAGACAGTTGTCAGTCACTTATCAGGGTTGCTTATCATTACATTGCTCTCTTAATGAAGCAGTCTGGTTGAAGTAATACTTTTCCCTCTTTCATTCAGAATGATAATGAGACTGATAACCGACTGGCCAATGGCTCATCTGACATGGAGGAGTTTGAGACACTAACAGCAAAGTTCCACTTTGTGGATCTGGCAGGTTCAGAGCGGCTGAAGAGAACCGGTGCGACTGGGGAAAGAGCCAAAGAGGGCATCTCCATCAACTGTGGTCTGGTGAGAGCTGCCACTCTAGATTTGTGAATTTGTCAATGGATGTGTGAATTTCTATGCAGTATTTGACACTTTTTAACTCATTACCTCGTATCTATGATGCAGTTGGCACTGGGGAATGTCATCAGTGCCTTAGGAGACAGAAGCAAACGATCAACACATGTGCCTTACCGGGACTCCAAACTTACTCGACTTCTCCAGGATTCTTTAGGCGGCAACAGGTGTGTTTGGAATGAATCAGCCTCAGAAGAGATGTTACAGATCAAAATATCTTTTTTTGTTCAGTTCTGTTTGATGATGATCTTTAATGGGATACATAAAACCTGCACAATGAGTTGCATAATGTTATTATTAGTAGTTGTAGTAGTAATAGCAGTAGAAGTAGTCCATACTGTAAGTTATAATATTATATTATAATTAAATGCAATTTACTTTGATATTATTGTTATATAATACAGCAGGTAGGGATGCAAATGTTGATTAAAGCGTTTTATGTAAACAGGACAGTTAAATCCAAAACAGGATTCACATTCATAGTTGGGGTCAAGCAAAATTTTCAGGTGATGATCAGAATTTGTTTTTATTCGTTGTGGCTACATAACAGTCTTATTTTTGAACACAAAAAAATTGGATATAAACCAATATTGACTTGTGAAAGAAAAGCTTGTTTTCTGTTTAATTAAAAAAAAAACATAAATGGACTGGGTTATATGATATTCGTGATTTTCTGATTATTGGGTCATTGTGATGAGCAATTTGTTAAAGTACAGCTTGATTACAGGTTGATTTTAAAATATTGACTGCATTTGTAGAGAAGTTTTCAAGTATACGGATTTTTCCTTTTTGCCTGCTCACACAGCCAAACAGTGATGATAGCCTGCATAAGCCCATCAGACCGGGACTTCATGGAGACCCTGAACACCCTGAAGTATGCTAACCGTGCGCGTAACATTAAGAATAAAGTGGTAGTGAATCAGGACAAAGCCAGTCAGCAGATCAGTGCTCTGAGGACGGAGATCGCACGCCTGCAAATGGAGCTCATGGAGTACCGTACGGTAAGACAGTCATGTCATTGTACTCTATATGATGTACAGATCATAGTTCTATTAATGTTTATTTTCACATCCCAGAACAGCAGTGTTACTCCATAGCACATGTTAACCAGTGAAATGTTGCTAGACAACCCCAAATGATTAGAGGTATCCAAACTCAATGGTAATTCCAGTGTAAACCTTCCAGTGTGAATCTTCAGCTCTGTGCTGAAATTAAGAGCAGATGTACTTTAGTTCATGAATTCGGGCGTGATGTTAGGTTTGGTTGTGTGCAGGGCAAGCGTGTGGTTGGTGAGGATGGCCTGGAGAGCATCAGTGACATGTATCATGAGAACTCCATGCTCCAGATGGAGAACCAGAACCTACGTGTGCGTGTCAAAGCCATGCAAGAGACCATCGACGCCCAGCGAGCTCGCCTCACACAGCTGATCAGTGATCAGGCTAATCAGGCTCTTGCTAAAGCTGGTATGTTACTGGTATACTAAGCTTTTAGTAGCCTTGTCTGTTAGTGTGGTTCACAGTATTATTTAACAATACAAATATTATATGTGTACAATATTGCTGTATGTCTTGTTATCAGTATTCTGATCATGAACAGTGAAAGACATGAGGTATTTTTTGTTGGTTTTTTGTTGTTGTTGTTGTTGTTGTTTTTTGGTTTAATGTAAATTAGGATTTGATTCTGTATCATTTTCTCATATCTATAACTCTATAAATCTATAACTAACAATAAGCTGTATATCTTCTTTTTCACTTATGTTTGACCCTTTTTGTGTGTGTGAGCTTGTGTGTGTGTGTGTGAGCTTGTGTGTGAGCTTGTGTGTGAGCTTGTGTGTGAGCTTGTGTGTGAGCTTGCGTGTGTGCGTGCGTGTGTGCGTGCGTGTGTGTTTCAGGGCCCATGATATTTAGTCATATCATAACAAGCACATTGGTTTGTAATTGTGTCATTGTGAAGATCCTTTGTCATATGCATAATCCAGTGTGTGTTGTGTGCAGGGGAAGGCAGTGAGGAAATTGGGAATATGATACAGAACTACATCAAAGAGATTGAAGATTTAAGGTAAGGTTTTTTTTTTTTTTTAATTTATCATTTGTGATAATGACCTAGAAGAATCAATTCTGCTCACTGACTGACTGATACCGACTGAGACATAGCTTGGGATATGGCATATACAAGTAGTCCTCAAGTTACAATGGAGATGTGTTCCGCCACACCCATTGTTAGTCGAAAATCTCGTAAATCGAACCACGGTGTTGAACCACTTAGCCAAGCTTGGGTATCTCAGCCTAGCTTAACCCTGCTTAGCCTTTTCCTGTAGAAGACATGCTTTTGAATTAAAAATTAGCTCTTGAAGCTCACAAAAAACCTGAGGTAATGCACTGTACAGTACACCGATACACAAGTTAACTGCGTGAGTTGTGGGGGAGAGTGAGGCATCACGCGAGGCGAGTGATCCGGGCATCGTCCACGTACATCGTATGCTGTTGCGCTTGGCCTGCCAGCGATGTCTGCCTGTAAATTTTAAATATTTTCTAAATATTTTACAATTTTTAGCACGTCGCAATAGTCATCGTAACTTTGGAAAATCCGTAAGTCGTGCCATCATAACTCTGGGAGCGCCTGTACAGTAGTTGGAAGTATACCTCTAAAACATGGAGCAGATATGAATCAAGAAAGGAGCAATATCAGTTTTGCCACTGTGGATAGATAATTAAATTAACACATGAATGTGTGAAATAATATGTAATAAATCTGTACAAGTGTAATACATAAAATGTCTGTCTTGGGTACATTTGTAAATATCTTCTCAATTTGCCATTTTTCCAGACTTACATGGAACAGCTGACAATAAAATAATTAGGTTGTTTTTGCAATTGAATCCTTGAATAAGTCTGTGATGACTGGGCAAGCCAGTAGCATTTTGTTAATTTTTTGTTTTTTTTGTTTTAGGGCCAAATTGTTAGAAAGTGAGGCAGTGAATGAGAATCTGAGGAAGAATCTGTCCCGAGCATCCACTAGGCCCTCTTTCTACGGAGGGTCTGCAGCTTTCTCTCTCGGCCCTGATCCGTCCCAAGAGACCACAGACATCATCGAGCTGGCTAAGAAAGATCTGGAGAAACTGAAGAGGAGAGAGAAGAAGAAAAAGAGAAGGTAAAACGAAAGACAGTGAAGTACAATGTGAGGTTTGTTCTCTGTGTGTGTGGCTGTAAGAGGAGGGGGGCGGGTAGTTGTCTTGGTAACACAACACTCTTGATGTCTCATCCTGTGAAGCTGATTCAGTGTTCTCTGAATTTTCTGCGGTGGGTGTGTGTGGCTACTGTCAGCTGCACACTTACACGGGGAAAGTCGTCTTAATGACATTATTATTATTATTATTATTATTATTACAATGTACTCCAGGAACATTTGCTTGTCTGACATTTTGGTCCGCTGATGAGTTTTATGCTTAAAGAAACGACAGCAGGGTCAGAAGTATAATACACATAGATCTGAGATCTGTGGCTTTTCCTGCTCCTCACTCACTTCCTTCATCTTCTCCTCTCCCTGACCTTTGCCCTCTGACCTGTGAAGGCTCCAGCAGCTGCTGGAGGAGAGGAGAGTGGAGGAGGAAGAGGAGATGGAGGTGGAGGAAGACAGGTTTGTCATTGTCTCACACCTGCCCATAGAGCGTCTTTCCTCTAAAGTCCTCCTCCCCCTGACCATGACTATTTGATCTCTCTTTTTTTTTTTTTTTTTTTTTTTAAACCAGGTAGTTGCCACACTTGGAAGAGAGACACCAAAAGAGTGTGATATATTATTACAGCTTCATTGCTTTATTTACTGCTTACTCATGACATATTCATGTCTTTCTATACAAGACAAGATTTTTATTCGTGCTACTCATGGTTTGGGAACTACCTGATCGTTAGTACACCAATGCTTTTGGTTATGTTTTCAGAACGCTGTGAAATAAAATAAAAAAAAAAAAAAAGCAATTTTGTTGCTTTTATTGTTTCCCTGCTCAGTTTGGCCCTTTTCATTTAGGTCCTCAGGAATGCTTTGGCCTTTCATATGCTTTTATTTTTGCTATCTTATTATTTCAACAGTGTTGCATTACATCTCAATGCAGCAAAGCTTTGGTCCATTTGTTCCCAGCTTCTGCTCTGGATTTATGTCGTACTTCTTTAACAAATACTGACTTTATTTCAGATTTATATCAGATATTATAAATGATACTCAGGGATTTTATAATGAAAGTGTTATTGCATTCACTGAACTGCACTGAACTGTTTATAGGCGGTATGTCCTAAACTGGTCTGTCTATGTAAAATCGTCATTTATCATCATAAGTTATGCATTGGGTTTACTGTCAGTGTTCCTGTAACAGCTATGAGAATGCAAGTTCAGTCAGCATGTAAAGATTTTTAATTATCCTGTTCAAGTTTTAAATGATTTCTGCCAAAACAAAGCGTCACCCAAGCTTGATTATTGAGCGCACAGAGAAAGAAGAGCTTGTGACCACAGATAAGTTGCTCATCATTTCATATTTGGCTGACATTCTGGATAAAGCATGTCCTAGAGGTTGAAAGGGCAGCACGGTGGTACAGTGGTTAGCGCTGTCTCCTCACAGCAAGTGGCTGACTGGGGCTATTCTGTGTGGAGTTTGCATGTTTTCCCTTTGCCTGCATGGGTTTCCTCGGGGCACTCCAGTTTCCTCCAGTGGTCCAAAGACATCCCGATTTAGGTCAACTGGCTACTCTAAATTAAATTCCCCCTTGGTGTAAATGTGAGTGTGAATGTTATCGCTGTGTTAGCCCTGATAGATCAGTGATGTGCCCAGGGTGTACCTCACCTCTCACCTGAAATCAGCCAGGATCGGCTCCAGCTTTCCACAACCCTTAACAGATGAGCGGTATAGATAATGGATAGCTAGATGTATCATTGTTGAAAATAACATGTAATGCACAGATTATTAATCAATATACGGTAATACTTTTCCTCAGCTTCTTTTGTTTTGTGTTCTCGCTGTCGGACGTTATCAAATGTTGAGCCAACATTTTGAAGGTCGTCATGTCTGATATCTGCCTCAAAATGTCAGTTAGCCAATCTCACCTGACATTATTTGAATGAGATTAAACTATAGTGGTATAATTTATAGTAAATATAATCAGACCACTTCACATGTTTATTCTTCCTCTGTTGAGTGGCTTATTAAGCGAATTCCCCACTTTGTTCAGTCGGAGGGAAATTTAATTCAGATCGCCTGAATAAATTGTGTACACGTGAATGGTTTTATTCCGATTGCACTTTCAGTCGGACTATTAACAGATTATTTTCTACCTGTAGACACAGCTGTTCATGACGGTACTCAGAGACTCCAAAGACGAGAATAAAAATACATTTACGTCATCTCTGAACTTGAAACAAATGGCATCAAAAATCCCCGAGTATCAGTAAATTCCATGTGTATCAGTGAACCTGGAAGAGGATGTTTCTTGTAAGAAAATTGCATGTGTGCTTGTGTCCAGTGCCATAAAGGAAGAAATCCCTGATAATGAGCAAGAGAAGGGGAACGAGACAGAACAGCTGGAGCCACCATGCGAGGAGGCAGAGGTACATCTGGCACATCTTTAAGCAGCTTTATTCTCCTAATATTCAATAGTTCCAAATATCAAGTTATGTTAAATGATTTAATTGTACTCCAGCAGGAGGCCCAGGAAGGCACTGATCATGAGGAGGCTGAGGAAGAAGAGGAGGAGGATGAAGACGAAGAGTTGGATGCTGATGAGAGTTCAGATGACTCAGACTCCGAGTTGGATGAGAAAGGTACGGTACTGTGATTATTAATATCCTGTACAGGCTGTCCTGTCCACTTCTGTCTTCTCTGTTCTCTTCTTTATTTCTGAATATATGACTGTCTTTATCAACCGTCTGGGTCTAAACACCTCAAAGCAAAAGTAAACATCAGGACACATTACATTTTGTTGTTTGTCTGTGACTGGAGAGCTCAAAGATCTCCACTAGAATCGTTGAGCTTATAAAATACAGTGGTACCTCAGTACTCGAACTTACTAGAACTCAAATTTCTTAAAAGTCGAACCAACCAGATTGCAAAAAATGACCTAGAACTTGATCCGAATCTCAGAAGTTGAACCATGAACGCCGACCTAAGATAAATTGTACGCGCGGGGAAATGAGTCACGCGGCACGTCTCTCAGCGGAAACAAAGGGTAACGCTTCAGTCTCAGCTTGGCATTCACTGAGATAGCATCGTTTGTTGGTGATAGTGCTTGTTTTTATTGAAAATATCAGGTAATACACTGTACTTTGTCATTCTGGTAGCCATTGCTCAGCAAAAATTTACGAATACAGAGTAATAATAAAAATAAACAATGGACCGCATGGCATAGTATTACTCAAGGTAGTAGTGCTGTGTCTGGGTTTATGAAAAGGGTGTCTTTTTTTTTTTTAACTTCACCCTGTCAGAGCGGTGAGGTGACACAATCCAGGCTGCAGTCAGACGTAAAATCCCTTTCAGGCTTTATTTAGGCTCCAGGCAGAGGGACATGAGACGGCGGGCAAACTCGTAGTCGAAGAATAGGCAGAGTAACTGAACTGCGTACAACACCACGAAGGAATAGATTATAATCATAAATCCAATAACAAGTGAGAAGGTCAGAACCGGAAGAGAATACAGACGCCCGCACCTGGAGCGAATCCTCGTGTATGCGCCCGCAGCGCCACTGCTTACTTTACAAATTACTGTTTTGATAAATGTGCATAGATGTGTTTAGTATATGCTCTTCTTGTTTTATCCTGTTCATTTTGTGTTTAAATCCTAAAAAAAAAAAACATATTTTCGTGTAATTTTTTGGGGCCGGGAACGAATTAATTGGTTGTCCATTATTTCCTATGAGGAAAATTCGATCAGAACGCGAACTTTTTAGGATTCTAACCCACGCTCGGAACGGATTAAGTTCGAGTACTGAGGTACCACTGTACCTCCTCGCAGTGGATCTGATCTGTTTTTCTAACCCTAGCCTGTTTACAACTATACAGTGGTGCTTGAAAGTTTGTGAACCCTTTAGAGCTTTCTATATTTCTGCAAAAATATGGCCTAAATGCATCAGATTTTCACCCTAAAGTGAAAAGAACTCAAAGTTGGTAGAGAACACAAAGAAATGAGATAAAAAAAAAAGTATACTTGGACATTTATTGATCTCTTTTACTATTATCAGGGACTTGTGTCAAAATCTGATGACGTTTTAGACGCAGAAGTATAGAAGATTCTAAAGGACATTCGAGCACCACTGTAGAGTATGGCACCTTGAGCTATATTGTACTCTTTCAAAAAAAATAACGTGCACCTTTAACATGTGTCGTCGATAGGGAGCAAGCAGGCATTGTTTCAACAGATTAATGTGTTTTATTTTTATTTTTTTTAAATCTGGTTAAGGTGTCCTTAGAAAAAACAATTACAGACTACAGAGTACATGTAAACTTATTATGTTGTTGTGTCTGGAACAGAGAACTTCCAGGCAGATCTGGCCAACATCACTTGTGAGATTGCCATCAAGCAGAAGCTAATCGATGAACTGGAGAACAGCCAAAGACGTCTTCACACCCTCAAACAGCAATACGAGCAAAAACTCATGATGCTTCAGAGCAAGATTCGGGACACACAGCTGGAGAGAGATCGTGTGCTGCAAAACATGGGTAGGAAAAGTGTCCTGCCCCCCTTCATGCTATATCAACCTCTGGAATAGAATAGGTGTATAATTATGGCAGCCCTGCGGTGGATTGGCGACCTGCCCAGGGTGTACCCTGCCTCTCGCCCGAAGACAGCCGTGATTGGCTCCAGCTTCCCCCTGCAACCCTGATCAGGATTAAGCATCCATGTTTGAAGTAGTATAATTATGGCTGTTATATGCTTATACCTGTGTATGTTTTTGTCTTCCAGGCACCATGGAGTCCTGTACCGAGGACAAGGCTAAGAAAATAAAGGCGGAGTATGAAAAGAAACTGAGCGTCATGAATAAAGAACTGCAGAAACTACAAGCTGCCCAGAAAGAACATGCGCGCCTGCTGAAGAACCAATCGCAATATGAGAAGCAACTCAAAAAACTCCAACAGGAAGTTGTGGAGATGAAGAAAACCAAAGTATAGCATCATTCCTTTCTAAGGACAGCATTACTACATGACTGTTATCTGCATAGTGGTCTAGCTGAGAATATGCTTTCAATACGTCTTGGAGAACATAATAGCACCATCCAGTGGTCAGATATCTTAATACATTTGAAAAGATAGCTGCAGAAACTCCAAAACCTGCCTTTGTGTGATTTATCAAACCATTTACGGAACACTTCAGTGTGACCTTATTCAAGCCTGGTGAGAATCGTGTGTACACAGTTTGCACTGACCGTCTCCATGTTGACTGTTGCTAGGTGCGTCTGATGAAGCAAATGAAGGAGCAGCAGGAGAAAAACCGAATGGCGGAGTCACGCAGGAACCGGGAGATCGCCACACTTAAGAAGGACCAGCGGAAACAAGAGGTGCTGCACGCGCGCACCTCAATTATTTATTTGTTATGGACCTGTCTATTCAACAATTGAGATCAATTTCCGTGGCTGACAATCAAGTTCAAGACCCCGATTTGCACAAGAAAACAAAACGGCATTGTATACGAGTTCTATTCATCTTCTCATGAAATAGGCCCTGATTGCACGCACTGCTGACACCATGGGATGAACTGACCAGAATATGAACATGCAAATTCATATTCAGAGGGTGAAATCCCAGTTCTGTCTCTGACAAATGCAAGTTTGATAACAAGCGCTAGCTACGTAATAAATATTCATGGAGTAAGATGCAGTGCAGAAACAGTGAACGCAAGTCAAGAGATAAGAGACGAACCAACAGAGACCAGTGGGAGCTGTTCGCGTAGCAGAATTGACCAGAATAACTTAACGTACTGCATTTCTCCAATGTTGCCTCTCGCCAACATGATCTAACAGGGTAGTAGAGGGAAGAAGGCAGTTGGAATTGGATGGCAGTAGGACATGAGGATGGCTCTAATGTGCATAGTCATTCGTATTAATAGATCCTTGCATTATGTCTGAAAGGCAAGGTATACAAAAGGTCTGATTGCATTTCAGTCATTACATTACCTTACCATCATTTGGCAGACGCCCTTATCCAAAGCGACTTACATTTTTTGTCTCATTTATACAACTGCACATTTTTTGAGGTTAAGGGCCTTGCGCAAGGGCCCAACAGTGGCAGCTTGGCGGTGCTTGGATTTGACCTCCCAGCGTCAGAACCCGCTGAGCTATCCCCTGCCCAGTCAGTTGCCGGAGATTCAAATAATTTGATCATGCAGTTGAAATGATTTTTAATAATAAAATTGCATGTTCAGAGCTGCTTTAAAAAAAAAGCTGTTGTGTTAAAAAGCTCTCTGCTGTGTGCTTCTTTATTGCAGCACCAGCTGAAACTGCTTGAGGCCCAAAAGAGGCAGCAAGAGCTCATACTGCGCAGGAAGACCGAGGAGGTAAAGCACATTCTGTCTCTCTCGCACTCTCTCTCTTTCTCTCTCTCTATCTTACACACACACACATACACACACACACACACGTTTGTCTTATTATCCTCGCAAGGAGCTTCCATTGACAAAATTAGTGCCACGGCTAATTAATGTTATGCCTAAACCTAAACCTAGGTCTTATTGTCACCAAGCAAAATAAAACCCTTTGGCTCTTTTAGCTTTTTAAATAAACATACGCAGTTTTTAACCAGAAATATTTTTATTCTTGTGATGATATTTGGTCCTCACCAAGATAAATCCGCTTACACACAAACACCTACACGAACACACACATGTAATAAGAGGATGGTGATTTGCCCTGTAGGTGACTGCGCTCAGGCGACAGGTTCGGCCTATTTCAGGAAAGATGAACAGGAAGGCCCTCGTACCCGAGACCGTACAGGACTCTGCCCACAGAATGCCCAGCGCACGCGCGCACACAGGATCAGGAGCCCCGAATGGAACCAGGTACAAGTTACAAATCTGTATACGTGTGTAAACGTACATATTTCGAGGTCATTTGTCTTATAGTTAGCTGTATCCATTCAGCAGACTGTACCATCGCAGACCTGTGGGAATTTACTCTACCCGTGTAGCCCGGGTTAAATGGCAGAGTCTGGAACGACGAATCTCTGACATCATCATGCAGCGAATGACTATCTCCAACATGGAGGCAGATATGAATCGCCTTCTCAAGGTGGAAATCTTAAGAGATCTTCTTTTGCAGCCATTCAGTTATCCATGTTCATGTCACCAATTCAAAGGGTTTTTTTTTTTTTTTTTTTTTGTTATGAGCAAAACGTGAAAATAAAAATAATGCATTAAAGCCTAAACGCTGAGAACAGATGTGACAATGAAGCATCGACTCTCGTTGTGCCCATAGCAACGGGAGGATCTGACACGGAGGAGAGATAAGCTGAGCAGGAAGAAGGAGAAGATGGCCGCTGAGGGCCCTGAAGCTGAAAAAGCCGTACAGTCTCTGAATGAGGAGTTAGAATCCCTGTTGGCCAACATCGACTACATCAACGACAGCATTGCTGACTGTCAGGCCAACATCATGCAGATGGAGGAGGCGAAGGTGTGCCACAGAGCAGTACACAAAAATCTTTTACATCGGAGATCACTTAGGCAAATCATTCTGCTAGGAGGACAGGGATTATAAAGGTATTTAGAAAAGAGCGTGCGTGCGTGTGTGTGTGTGTGTGTGTGTGTGTGTGTAGGAGGAGGGTGAGACGATGGATGTTTCAGCTGTGATCAGTTCCTGCACCCTTTCAGAGGCTCGTTTCCTCCTGGATCATTTCATGTCCATGGCTATCAATAAGGTACCAAACAGTATTGTGCAAAGACATTTTGGGAGGCAGCAGGAAACGCATCAGATAGCAAAGGTGCTCTAAGGAGCACAGTCTTCCTGTTGACTCTGTGACCCTTCAGTTCATTTGCACTGATATAAGTAAACCTCCCACGTTTACATGCTTATACAGTTGAAACCAGACGTTTACATACACTGTATAAAAAGACACATAACCATTTTTTCCCTTACTGTCTGACATTAAATCAGACAAAAGTTTTCCTGTTTTTGGTCGGTTAGCATTACCAACATCATTTCTATTTACTAAATGTCGGTATAATGAGAGAGACTCGGTTTTTTTTTGTTTTTTTTTGTTTTTTAAAAGAGAATTTTTTTATACTTTCTTCAAAGTCGGAGGTTTTCATACATTTCCTTAATATTTGGTAGCATAGCCTTTAAACTGTATGACTAAGGTCAAAGGTTTTGGGTATTGTTCCACAAGCTTCTCACGCTGGAATTCTGACCCACGCCTCCTGTATGAAGCGGTGTAACTGGGTCAGGTTTGTAGGCCGCCTTGTTCGTCCACGTCTTTTCAGCTCTGACCGCAATTTTCTATGGGATTGAGATCAGGGCTTTGTGATGGCCACTCCAAACCATTGACTTTGTTGTCCTTAAGTCACTTTGTAACTAATTTGGAGGTATGCTTGGGGTCATTGTCCATTTGGAGACCCATTTGCGCCCAAGCTTTAACTTCCTAGCTGATGTCTTCAGATGTTGCTTCAGTATTTCCACATAATTTTTTTTTCTCATGATGCCACCTATTTTGTGAAGTGCACCAGTCCCTCCTGCAGCAAAACACCCCCACAACATGATGCTACCACCCCTGTATTTCACAGTTGGGATGGTGTCTCAGGCTCTCAAGTTTCCCTCTTGTTCTTCCAAATGTAATGATGGTCATTATGGCCAAACAGTTCAATTTTAACCCATTAACTGCCAAAAAAAATTTCTGAAAATTTTCATGTATTTCTATTAATTTTCATCCAAATAGTAACAAAAACATCTACTTTCAAGAAAAATGACTGTTAATTTTTCTGAAATTTCAATTTTTATTCAAAGTCCCAAATGGGGATCATGGCACATGCCATCTATTTGTTATGCCATTCAATATATGATCCCCAAATGGGGACCACGGAAGCTAATGAGTTAATTTCATCAGACCACAGGACATGACTCCAAAAAATTAAGGTCTTTGAAATCTGGCTTTTTAATGTTGCTTTTGGAGTAATGGCTCTTTCCTCACTGAGTGGCCTTACAGGGCATGTCAGTACAGGACACGTTTTCAATAATGACACTCTCTTACTAGTTTCAGCCAGCATCCTCACAAGGTCTTTTGCTTTTGTTCTGGGGTTGATTCACACATTTCACACCACAATATGTTCATCTCTGGGACACAGAACCTGTCTCCTTCCTGACCGGTATGATGGCTGGACAAGTCCCATGGTGTTTATACTTGCATCTAATTGTTTGAACAGAGAAACATGGTACCTTCAGGCATCTGGAAATCCTACCCAAGGAGGAACCAGATTTGTGGAGGTCCACAATTCTCTTCCTGATATCTTGGCAGATTTCTTTTGATTTTCCAATGATGTCACACAAGGAAACAATGTGTTTGAGGTGTACCGTAAAATACGTCCACAGGTGTGGCTCCAATTAACTCAAGTGGTGTCAATTGAACCTAATTAATCAGAAGCTTCCAAAGCCATGACATCATCTGGGCTTTCCCAACTTGTTTAAAGGCATAGTAACCTTAGTGTATGTAAACTAAAAAAAAAAAAATAATTTTAATATAATAATAATAATAATAATAATAATTTAAAAATTCCCTGAAAAAATCTCTTACATTATTCCGACATTTAGCAAACAGAAATGATGTTGGTAATCCTAACTGACCTAAAACAGGAAAACCTTTGTCTGATGTAATGTCAGACAGTAAGAAAAAAAGGTTAGGTTTCATTTTATACAATGTATGTAAACTCCTGGTTTCAACAGAACATCCTTCTAGGACCTTCCATTCAGTGTTTAAGACAGGGGTCAGCAACCTGCGGCTCTTTCATCCTTTTGCTGCAGCTCCCTGCCGCCAACCCCCCCCCCCCAAAGCCGTTCCTACAAAACCCCCCGTTCGGAAACTTTTTATTCCGCTGCCAACACCCCCCCACCCCACCCCCGCCCTCGGTCCGCCACCACAAGGTCCGCAACATTTAATTCCACCTCCCAAAAGGATTTGCGGATCCGGGTATTTTCTCTTTTGTGGAAAGCGAGTCCAAATGGAGTCCAAAAGGTTGCCGACCCCTGGTTTAAGGCATGGTGATTATACATTCATAAGAAAGTCTAAGTCTGCATCCACCGTCTCAGGGGCTACAGGCGGCCCAGAAGGAGTCTCAGATCAAGGTGATGGAAGGTCGTCTTAAGCAGACCGAGATCAACAGCGCCACTCAGAACCAGCTGCTGTTCCACATGCTGAAGGAGAAGGCGGAATTTAATCCGGAGTTGGACGCGCTGCTCGGGAACGCTCTGCAAGGTGAGAGTCTCTGCTAATAAAGACTCGGAGAGATCCCTCAGCCGCTCTGCCCAGCCCTGTGACCACTTCTACACGCCTTCGTGGTGTAGCTGTCTAAACCTTTTTAAATATATAAATAAAATTCTGACTTGTATATAAGTATTTATGACCTGATGGCTGTAGCTGTGTTGCATTCCCATTTTAAAGCATAAAAACATGCTTTCATGGGTGTGAAATGGTACTTTTATCAGGGCTGGTTAGATCAACACACACTGCATGACCTGAACACAAATGCTCTACTTCTACTCCTGAATAGATGCTGAATTAAAACTGCTCGACAGATGGATATATTTCTGATTTTTCTTTTCTTTAAACATTGTGACATGAGTTCGTTTTCGACAGCATCTCTTCAGGAGCATTAGACGGCTGTGCGTTTTTGTGTTGGATTGGATTTGGTTATGTTTGTTTGTTACACTTGGGGGAATGTCTTTTTGATTTGTGTGTTGCCTTTCTTTTCTGTTCCCCCTGTTGCCTGAATTGAAACAGAGCTAGGTAACATGCCTGTAGGTAAGTACCGGATGCCATCCTCCCTGTACTGCATTCTGAGTGCATGGGTCTCCTACGTTACACTAACCCCAGATTAGCAGTTTCATCTGCAGGTGCATGAGGCGTACTGCTGTGAGGCTTAACTCCATCCCTCCACCCCTCTTTTCCTCCCTTCTCCATGCTCTTACTTGTGCTTCAATTACACAAGTTATCCCACATTAACCATTACAATAAGCTGAAAGCCCAGGTCCATGACGGGTTAAAGAGGAACCGATCATATTAGGAGCTTCACATTGATATACACATAACGCTTTTTATGCTGGTCGAGACAACTTGTCCTGAAGTTCCTTGCTCTGTAACTTGGAACATCGTAGCTTCTCGATGCAGGTGGACCGTATGGATCCATGTTTCAAAGCTGAACAACACGCATGGCGACACTGAGCTCATGTATCCTCATTTGCTTTCTCTGTGATATTAATACACAGCTCAACTAAGGTTTATCGAACAGCTTTCTTAACTCAAGATGAAGTGACTGTTGCATTCAGTCAAACATCTGGAGTGGCCTCTAGAGTGCTCGGATGTGTATACATGTTGACCGCCATTTCGTTTTTGTCCTGTTCAGAGAATGAAGATGACAGTAGCAGTGATGACTCAATGCAGAGTCCTGCAGCAGATGGAAAGTAAGTCAGCAGGCAGGATTTCGTCATTTTGTTTTAATATGCAGCTGCATTAAAAATGTCTGTCATGTCTTATGAGTCCAGTGAATAAAACGTTCATCTTCTTCGCTTGGTCTTGTTGCAGCACTATGGCCACTGACCTCATGAAGCTCTGTGGAGAGACCAAGTCCAGGAGTAAGGTAAGCTTTCTGGTTGTCTATAAATGCTGTAAATGCACTCATCAGTGTTGTTCAGTAGTCTCATAGAAATAAGTCAATTGGAACGGACCATTCTTTTATTTTTTTATCCTTACGTCTGCGTATAGTGTGTGTGCAGTAACCAAGGACAATCATTTCAGTTTTTCCCTTTACATAAACCTCACGTAAGATGTTCGTCTAAGGACAATTGAACTCCATCAACACATCCATTCAGTACACAAGTATATGACAAGAATTCAATATTGTAGCCTTTACATGCTAACCGTGAAGGTCATAGGACGACACAGAAATGAGAAAAGCTGCTCTTGTTTAGTTTTGTCAAAATGCATTCACCATGTTTCCTCAGTAAATAAAATCGAGTATAAAAAGTATAATATTTTTGTTTCATTTATTTCATTCGGTACTCTTTATCTACGCTTAGGACCTGTGGAAAAATCTGATGATGTCTCAGGTCGCATTTATGCCGAAGTATAGAAAATCCCAAAGGGTTCACAAACTTTCATGCACCACTGCATGCAGACTTTTTCTGAGTTTTAGTTTGAGCCCATGCACTGTGAAGCAGAAACGGAGGCACTTCTGCATCTACACATGTTGATACAACCAGAAATTCTTCCCTCCCATCTCCCAAAACAGAGGAAGATTTTTATGAAATCATAGTCATGCGTGTGAGCTTGGAGAAAATTTGTGGTGCTCGTTCCTCCGTACAGTACAGGAAAAATCTTTACAAATTACCGTTTTGATATAGTTTTGCTACAGGCAGAGAGAGATTAGTTGGAAAAAACACGAGAGTATTTCTTTTCTAATTAAATAAAATCCTACGTCTCGTATCTCTCTTGATGAGCTCCTAGCTGATGACCTCACTTGCATCTGCTCACTTTGGATTATCATTTTTCTCTAGTTCTTTAAGCGATAACAGTTTAGATCGAACTCTGGCTTTGTTTATACAGGCCCGCAGAAGAACCACTACACAAATGGAGCTGCTGTACGCAAACAGCGGTGAACCTGGCCTTGACACACCCAGTGGAGAATTCACCAGCCCTCTCCACCCAATGGCTGAAACTCTCGAAGGTGGCCCGGACTACGTGCTCCCTGCTGCCGCCTTATCCTCCAGGATGGGTGGCATGTAAGTCGGGGAGCAATCTTAACAATTTAGCATATGCATGCACCAGGACCACTGTTGCCTTGCTTTATGTTTGCCTGAAGTGTTTGCTTAGCATTCCTGCTTTTCTAGCGCTTTTCTCGTGCTTATTACCTCCATGACATGATTTATTCCTGGAGTGCAACAGCTAATCATTAGCATGGGCTTGCTATTTAGCTGAAAAGTTGATTGCGTATGAAACAAATCATTAGTCCTACTGAAATTGGATCACTTGGATCAAAGTTAGGCTACGTGTATAGTAGCCTAAATGGATAAAAGCCAAAAAAAAAAAAATTTAATTATAGTCTGACATTCAATAGTTGTGTGTGGGACTGTTTTTAATCCGCTTCCCACAGTTAGTTTTTGTTTGCATCCACCTGCGATATTTTCACTAACACATTAAAGAAATGCAATCCCCATGACTCTGAACGAGATACAGCAGTCTCTGATGATGAACGACTGAAAGCAGTAAATGCATCATATAGTGCTGCACAAGCAGCAGCACAGTTTACTCTCTACTGTTAACGAAACATGATCTAACTTTTTCTCTCAAGCTTCTCATCGCGAGCAAATTCACGAGTTCCACCGTATCTGAGTCCGAAAACACACCTCTATATTGCTTGCACTAGGGATGCACCGATACCACTTTTTTCCAAACCGATACGAGAACGAGTATTTTTATTTGTGTACTTGCCGATACCGATACCTCTTAAATTGGATTTCCATGAAAGTGTAATCAATTTGGAGGCAGGTTTAATTTTCTCTTTTG
>JAQLOM010000012.1:9834043-9847346 GCA_030068315.1 Chrysichthys thysi | reverse complement strand
CTGTGCAATATTCATGCTGTCTAATCAGCACCTTGATATGCCTCACCTGTGAGGTGGGATGGATTATCTCGGCAAAGTGCTCGCTAACACCGATTTAGACAGATTTGTGAACAATATTTGAGAGTAATGGGTCTTTTGTGTGTGTAGAAAATGTTTCAGATCTTTGAGTTCAGCTCATGCAAAATGGGAGCAAAACCGAAAGCGTTTATATTTTTGTTCAGTATAGATATTATATTATTTATATACTCTTTACGTCATTTGGAGTACATTAAAGGAGAGCCTTGATTTGTAGGGAGGCCGAATAGAACAGAAATCAGAGCAAATCAAGGTATTTAAATAAGAATAAGCACGCTTGCTGAAAAAAAAAATCCATTTTGCAAAGAAGTTCAACAAAACAAAAAGGATAAGTAAAAGAAGGAATTGAACAATCAGCTAAAACACCTGCAAGAAAAAAGGTGATTATAAATGTAGCTTGTTGGGTCTGATATTTATAGTGGGGGCAAAAATAAAAACATACACAAAGTAAATGGACAAAAAGTAAAAAAATAACAAAACACCGAGGTTAAAATTAAGGCTAATTCACTAATTTAATAATGAAATGTAATGAGGAAAATAAAAGTTACCTTGTAAAAAGAGGAATAGGTTTAAGCTTTAAAGGATATTCTTTTATAGCACTTATAACACATTGGACTGCTGTCATGTCATTTTTGTCATAAATTTTGAATCAGTGTCTGTTCTTCCCATCAGACCGGACGTGTAAGGTGTGGAATCTGGTCACTGGGCAGGAAATCATGTCTCTGGGTGGCCATCCTAACAACGTGGTGTCGGTACGCTACAGCTCCAGCATGGTCTTCACCGTCTCCACCTCCTACATCAAAGTGTGGGACATCCGCGACTCGGCGAAGTGCATCCGCACCCTGACGTGAGTTCTCAGCACACACTGTAATGCGACATCTTCAACAGAGTAAATAGAGTGTGAATCCAAAATAAACAACGTTCAATACAGAAATCCAAATCCAACAAGGCTCAAGGAGAAGTACACCGCAGGGTGTGTTTACTTACTGACTGAATCATCCAGACTTTGCAGTGAAAGTGTGGGACAGTTGAAATAAGCTGCAGTAAACACGCAGGCACACAGGAACATTACCAGCGTTGGGACACTGGTTATTACTCAGGAGATTGCAACCTCTGGGGGATGGGTGGAGCAGTTTTCTCAAGGTTTATGGTTAACCCACTCTACACTTTATCAAACTCTTTTAAATTATTTTGAGGGCAGCACGGTGGCTGAGTGGTTAACACTGTCGCCTCACAGCGAGAAGGTCCTGGGTTTGAGCCCTGGGTTTGGCACAGGTGCCTTTCTGTGGGGAGTTTGCATGTTCTCCCCGTGTTTGTGTGGGTTTCCTCCGGGTACTCCGGTTTCGTCCCACAGTCCAAAGACATGCACAGAAGGGATTAGGCTGATTGGCTGCTCTAAATTGCCTTTAGGTGTGAATGGTTGTCTGTCTGTGTGTCGGGTATTGGGCCGATACTTTGCTAAAATACTCATACTCGTATTCGCAGTGGATTGGTGACCCACCCAGGGTGTGTCCCACCTCTCGCCCGATGTCAGCTGGGATTGGTGCCAGCTTCCCCCTGCGACCCTGAACAGGATTAAGCAGAAGACGACGAATAAAAAAAGATTATTTTGAACTAACTGATTACCCATTGGCTTCGCTCAGTGAGTGTAAGGGAAAAAAATAAAATGCAGTATTTATAAAGTAAGTTTGTTACTTGCGTAGTTTCAAACGCGAAAAGAATTTTATAGATTTAGATCAAAGTTTTCATAAATAATTACTTACCAAATAAGTGTTTACTTCTTTTCAATATCAGGAAATTAACTCTCACACAAATAATCACAATTCGTAAAGACGATATAAAAATGGCGTCCACGCAGAAGTGATTAGTTCCCAGTACCTACACCGTTTTCATATAAAATGTAAGCGCTAGTGATGCTGTTTCCGGTCATATGCACGTATAATATGTTCTGTGGTCAAACGTCATTTCCGTTTCAAACGCGAAAAGAATTTTATATATATATACATAGATAGGTACACAGACACTGCGAAGCTACTTAAAAATGTTGATTTTTTTTTAAGAAACAATGAAAAGTTAAAGAAAATCTCATTGAGCTCTAGCAGTGCTGTACTAGTACAATCATTTAATGGCAATGTAAACATATACGTGTTAACAATGATGTAACACAAACTGGGCCAGAAGGAACATGTGTATTTATGATTTGTTCTTCACACACATCATTTGTTCTTCACAGACATCTGATCTAATTCCAAACACTTTTGCGATGCACGGTATGTCATGGTCGTCAACAAGTGTAACTCTCTTAGACCAAATTCACGTTCTCAACCTAAATGCTGAGTGTTACTGGAAGGAACTGCACCAATTAAAGCAGGCATCTTCATGTAAATCTTTTCTTTCTCAGATCCTCTGGTCAGGTGAGCTCCGGCGACGTGTGTGCAGCTAACACCAGCCGCACAGTGACTACAGTGGCTGGAGAAAACCAGATCAACCAGATCGCCCTCAACCCCACAGGTACAGTGCTGTACGTGGCAGCTGGCAACTCCGTCCGCATGTGGGACCTTAGAAGGTAAACACACTCACTTATCAAGCCTAGATTTACTGCGGCTACTTAGGTTATAATATGTTTGCATTAAAAAAAAACATGGTGTAATATGCCTTTATACCATGTGTCTTAATACTGCCTCAAGTCAGTGATAATAATAAGTGTAATAATTTTTCTTTCTCTCTTGCTATCTTAAGATTTGTTTCAACAGGAAAACTTACAGGTCATCTAGGCCCAGTAATGTGTTTGACTGTGGATCACTCTGGCAACGGCCAAGATCTGGTCATCACCGGCTCCAAGGATCACTACATCAAGGTGTGTGTCTTGCCAGGTTATGTGGTCTTTAAAACTACCTGGGAAACTTTCTTAATACACCCAATCATCTATTAGAAAGTGTCTGAGAATACATATAGTGGATATGAATATAGTGAAGAGGAAGCCATTTTAAATTGCGAGTATCTGTAAGCAGGGCCGGATTATCTATATGGGCCAGTGGGCCGGTGCCCAGGAGCACCAACCAGTGGGGGGGCACCACATGACACAAGCTTTAAAAATATTTTTCATAAATTTTTATACTATTCACTTGAAATTGTTACATTAATTGCCCCCCCCCCCCATGGCTCTCTTCCATCGCAACATTTTGCCGCCACCGAACACCCCCCCCACCCCACCCCCCCAAGTCTGTATTATAGAGGCATTTATGAAAATGTTAATTTATGATTTTGTCAAGATATCTGATAAAATGCTTCCTCATAAAATAGCCCCATTCACCTTATATTATATTATATTAATGCATAGTGAAGCACTGCTGCTGATGTTTGCCCTGCCTGTGAATGCATAAAGTTTCAGGCTAATATATATATTTAAAAAAAAAAAAGGCTTCACGATCCTGCTGCAAAGATGAAACTTAAAATTGATTTGAAATGTGATAACCTTTACTTGTATTGTTCATCAGAAGGACCTACTGCTGCTGATTTTTTTTTTTTTTTTTTTTTTTTTTTTTTTTTTAAACTGCAGCAGTCAATGGCCATTTTTTCAAGAGAAGCTTGTCAAAAAGACTAATATTTCCTCATCCCTGTTGTGTACTTGTAGATGTTTGATGTGACAGAAGGAGCTCTGGGCAGCATCAGTCCTACGCATAACTTTGAGCCCCCGCACTATGATGGCATCGAGTCGGTGGTGGTGCAGGGAGACTGTCTCTTCAGTGGCTCCAGAGACAATGGAATCAAAAAATGGGACCTGGCTCGCAAAGACCTACTGCAGGTAAGCTCGATAAATCAAAAAAGCCGCCTGCTGCAGGCTAGAGGGAAGATTATTGTTCAGTCATGCAGTAAGTGAAGTCTGTCAAGGCTGCAGTGCTGCATGTAAATTATAGAGCTAAATCAATAAAGCAGCTGAGAGTGAAAGGGAGTGTGTTTTTTTTAGAGTACTTTCTTCATATTAGTGCATGTATTGGATCGGAAACATGAAGTATGTGTGTGTGTGATGTGTTTGAGCAGCAAGTCCCTAACGCTCATCGGGACTGGGTGTGTGCACTGGGCGTCGTGCCAGGTTCTCCTGCCCTGCTGAGTGGCTGTAGAGGAGGAGTGTTGAAGCTCTGGCACAGCGACACACTGAGCGCGCTCGGAGAACTCAGGGGACACGAGAGCCCTATCAACAGCATCTCCACGAACAGCAGCTTACTGTTTACTGCGTCTGAGTTAGTAACATATGCGCGCGCGCACACACGCACTTGGCTTGTGAAAATGGATTTCAATGTACAATTACTATTTACATTATAATAATGTTTATGTATTGAATAGCAAATAATCCACCACTGAATGATTTATATCCAATTTTATCCTTTTCATTCACTTAGAATCTACTTTTTTTGCATGCTAATTTTTTATAAGATAAAAAATGCCCATAGTGTGTAAGTGAAAAGGAATATTAAAATGTTTGCTGCCAACAGTTTAAAACAGGCCCTTATTGGAGTCGTTTATTTACTGTAATTAAATTCTAAATGACATTTATTGGGCATATTAAACCATAACAGGAAGACATGCAGTATATTGTGAATATTAGAATTTGTAAACGGGAAGTTATTTAAAATTCATCGTAGTTATATGAGGGAGTTGCTGAAATTAAAATTTTATATATATGTATGTATGTATGTATGTATGTATGTATGTATGCGTGTGTGTATTTCTGCAAATAGAAGATGGCAGAATTGAAGTTTGTTTTGTTTTTTTACTTTGATGCTGAGTTATCCAACACATGATGCGTGTCAGCAATAAAAAATATGCAGGAAGCGAATAAAAAAAAAAAATATTTGAAGCATGAAAAGTAATAAAATTATAGTTACATTGCCTTCATATTCGTTGCTTATAAAAGTGACACAACTCCAGAGGTTATGAGATGACTGCATTATCCAATTAGTATTCTTATACTGAATGTATTTTAATAGTACTATTGGAATAGAATTAATACGGGACAACCAAGCAACATATCATTTTGACTAGCCTGTTTTTCGTTTTGCCTGTGCAGTGATCGGACTGTGAAGATCTGGCGTGCGAGAGGCGGTCTGGACAGCACTGACATGCCCGATGTTACCGATGAACCTGGCAGCAACTGACTGTCCTCTCATGCCTCAAGTGGCTAACTTCTCCTTGTACTCTGCCCATCACCGACTAAAACAGGACGTCCGACGTACACCAACACAGAAGAAAAATGCCTGAATAAAAGTGGAAGTAAACAGACTGGAATCTGCTGTTTTACCACAGCTACGTTTCTTATATGGTCTCTAAATGTGTCTTAATAGTGCATTGATGCTATGAAAGATAGCTAAAGCAAATCTCAGTACAAAATAAAGCTCCTTTAGACTCTGCAGTTTCTCCACATTGATCCTGATTAACCACTGGGAGAACCCTGCTGCACTGGGTTCACTTGGATGTGAGGAGAGAAGGAACCGGACTGTCTGTAGCTGGCTTCAGTAGACCGGTTCTCTGAGCTCGTGTATAAACTCGTGCTTTAGACCTTTTGCACAAGCACTGGGCGCTTTACACACGTGATGCATACTGAAGAGCTGTAGCTTTGCATTAGGTGGACTAACTGGAATCACCACGCCTTTAAATTTCTGTCTATATGTTTGAGCCTGAAAATCATTGGTGACCAAAGTGTGGAGCTAAGCTGTAAAACAATCGTTAACTTATTAACAAATCCAATAATAATAATAATGCATTCTGTAGATATCGAAGCTTTCTCTCAACTTCTCTCTTAGTCTTTGACTCAAGCTGGATTAGTTTTCCTTGTGAAGGTACTTGATTTGTTTGTGTTTTCTCCAGTTCCACTGGTCTTAACTGGTGGAGGATCCTCTCTTCTACCATTACCATGATGAACCTGATGAGCAAGCACATTACCTTCTGTGACTTGTTAAACATGACGCTCAATCAATAATAATAATCCTACAGGTAAAGTGTGCTGCTTTAGTTATTGGATGCTGTGCCTGTGGCATAATTCTGACGTGAACATCCAGGATATGACGCATCAATCCTGACTATTTACAGTAATTTAGATGTAGTTATTGCACAGTTAGTGTATCCTGGCCAATCAAACCCCCTAAACTTACACTACTGAACCTACATAAATAAAACAAGTCCAGCTTGTTATGCCTATTTTCTCCAGCTTTCACTCAGCTCTTGTGTTAAATGTCCGTGCTGCCTTCTTTTCAACACCTGCCTGAGGTCGTCCTAGCTTCAACACCTAGATCCAGTTACTAATTCCTATACTGTGTGTATGTGTGTGAATATAAGATGAGTGAAGTGTTCTCTGTGTGCTGGTGTACATATCCGCCTGCTTCTGTTTCTGTCACTCATCCATGTTCATCCGTGGTATAATATATAAATACATATATAGCCTGAGTAGGGTTGATGAATGTAGTTACAGATGATAACTCCAGTACGTTGTGCAATCATGTCTTAACTTGTAGCTAACTAACAAACAAGGAAGCAACTAGTTGGCTTATAATCATACACAGTAGACCAGGAATTGAGAATGCTGGTTAGGAGTGACTTCACAGTATATCAGTTTAAACTTTCTCTTTCTGAGGGACAGACTTGTGTAGTGATGTGTTGGGTTATTCTACTCACTGGATGTGTTTATGATGTCCTGGGTTTTCGCTGGGTTTGTAGCTGACTGACATGTTAGCAAGCTAAATGTCAGATGCCACATGAATTAAAGGCCATCTGTCAAAATCCCACAAGTGTCCACGTGTGTATGTGCGCATGTACGTGTGTGTATGTGTGCACGCATGTGTAAGTTATTGTAAGTGCAAATCTGGGGGAATGAAATTTGACCCACTGGACACTGCAAATAGAAGTACCAAGCAGTTGTGGGAATTTCTGTGGCCCAGGCCAGGGCTTTGCAGTGAAGTCGTGCCTAACCCTTGTGTAATCTCTGCAGCAGTAAACCATTTTGTCCACTGGAGGGAAGTCTTTCTTGCTGATCTTATCAGCTCTGACATGCATTTTATTTCTGTGTGAGTCTGACTTGTACTTGAAGAATTGGCCCTGTGGACCCTTTTGCTTATTGTTCTTTTTTTTGTTTTTGTGCAGATCAGTGGTATTCATCTGTGTGCAGGTGCTCGTCTCCCGTCTCGCTTGGCTCTTGATTTTATCATAACGTAGCTGCACCTGGGTTCAGGACAGCGTCGTGTCTGAATAAACGGCTAGACTGTAATCCTATGCCGACTGCTCATTCTATGGCATAGTCCTCATAACAAAAGCATGAACGTCATGGCGAAGGTGAAATATTTATCACATCGATGCACTTGTGACAACTTTATTCTCTTTGAAGATATTTTTCATTCCTGTCTGAATGGCAATGTCAAAATGCACCTGACCCGTCAACATGGTTGTACTCATCTGTGTAGGTGAATTATTTATGACAAAAGTATAAAAGGCATTTTCGCTGGTAGAAGTTGCTCCATGCTGTCTAAGTTGTCTTATGTTCTCTGCATTATTGGGTTTGTTTGGGGTTTTTTGTATCTTCTGTGCATTCTTCTCATTTTGGCTCATACTGCTCTAAGTTTCTGTTGCAGTTCTGAATAAAACCTGGAAGAAAAAAATAATAATGCATCGGCCTGTTCCATTAAATCCACAGCATTGGTATGCAGAGAATCTTCCTACTGTAAAAGGTGGCAAGCTGTTCTCGCCTCTGGGTGACCACAGGCATCTCCCCGATGCCATTCATTAAGACTCATAAGCATGCATGTGAGCTATTAGGAACCCTCAATTCGTTAGTAAATGATTTTAAGCCAATGATCAAATTCTCATTTGTCTGATTACTCTCAGTTGGAGTTTTTGCGTAACATTTCAATAAACTGCCAGTGAATCCTTCATTAACATTTAGATTGCAGTTGCCATGCTAATCCAGGATCTGATTGCAACCGAGCAGAAATCACAAAGCTTAACTCATAACTCATGGATCCCAAGAAGCCATCGGTGGCATTGTGCAGCGCAAATGATGTCACCTGATGTCCATGTGAGGGTTCAAGAAATGTTTTTCCTCAGTGGTGACTACCAAGGGGATTTGTGTTAACATTTTCAAACGTGTTAAGTTAAATATAGAATGTGGCCTCAGTATGTCATCAGACTTGCATGAGGGAACGAAAGCACTGATGCATAGCAGGGTCAGAGGCCAACTCTCTCTCTTCCTGGCAGAATTAAAGATGAGTCACGCATCTTCTCATCTCTCTCATGTATTCCTGCACGTGTTAGTTCACTGATGCATTAGGACACATGAGCAGAACAATTTGGTTGTAAAATTAAATGTCGGGGAATGCTGCTTTATTCCAGGATAAACAGGGGACATATAAGCACACCATATGAATGCTTTGTGGGCATACAGTTTGTAAGTGTAGTCTATTTGTTGCACAGCTTGTCAGCCCCTCTCTACTCTGACCTTCAGTGAAAAGGACCCTCCACATGACCACCACTGACCAATTTGACTGGTGAATTCACCACAGCAGTCATGCTGATGGTGCCCCCTTAGTGGGTTTTTTTCCCTTGTTGTTTTAGTGTCACTGCTGGGTTGAGAAACTGTCAGCAGCAACCAAACATAGCTAACCGGCAAAAGTGTCCACTAACCGACACTGATAAAAGATGGAGGATAACACACACAAGATCTGTAACTGTTACCCTATAAAATGTGCCTAAGCTCCTTCTGCCTTGACATCATGATTACTTGATAAAAGCAGTCTGTTAGTGTGTATACACTCTTGGAAATAATGCACTTATCTTTGTTGCTGGGGTGGGGTGTCACATCTTTTGTACCTTTGGTATGTATCTTTATATCTTATATCAAAGTTGGAAAAAAATTACTTAAAGGTACACTAAATGCACTTTCCCAGGTACAGAATACAGATACAGTGGTACCTTGGATTGCGAGTAACTTGGTCTGCGAGTGTTTTGCAAGACGAACAAGAAATTTAAATAAATTTTGATTTGATGCACGAGCAAGGTCTTGCAATACGAGTACAGTATATAGTATAGAGAAAGTAAATGCTTTGTCTGCCGAGCCTCACGTGATCACAACTTCTCTCTCTCAGTCACTGCGGGATTGTGGCTCACTCGTGTGGTCAACATCTGTGCTAGCATAGAAAAAGACTGAGGAATCCCTCACTTCAAATGAGATCAGGGAGATGCGTAAAATGTGGGAAAGAGTGCAAAACTTTGCAGAAAAGCCACACCCGAATAAGGCTGTAGCAGTGCGAGTGATGAATCTATTTAATGACAATGCAATGTTGCATTTCCACGAAATCCTCAAAAGGAGACAAAAGCAGCCATCATTGGATAGTTTCCGTGTTAACGTCGCACTAAAAGAAAAAGATCCCAGTGAGCCGACAGACTGCAGTGATCCTGTGAGTTGTAGTGAAAGTCATCCTACACAACAATCCTCCTCCTCTCCCCTCTCTCCTCCTCTCCCTCACACCAGCCACGAGTCGTTTCAAAGGTAAAGTGCAGGTTATTTGGTTTTGCGTATTTTTATTTTATATTTTGTATTAATCATTTTTATCTAAATAGTTGTGGGTTGTGAAACGATTCATCTGAGTTTCCATTATTTCTAAAGGGGAAATTTGCTTTGATATATGAGTGCTTTGGATTACAAGCACGTTTCCAGAACAAATTATGCTCGCAGTCCAAGGTTCCACTGTTCTTAGATGTATACGACATGTACGAAACTTTTACTCTTGATGATGCCCCATGTGCAGCGAGGATCCTGATTTCTAAGAGGGTAGTGTTACAAATGTTGTAATGCTGCAGCTCTGATGCACTCATAGCAAAACAACAAAGATGTCCATCCATCCATCCATCCATCATTTATAGCATTTCTCTCTCAGGGTTGTGGGGAAGCTGGAGCCAAACCCACCCGACTTTGGGCGAGGCGCAGGCTACCCTCTGGGCAAGCACCAATCTATTACAGGGCGACACACAGAAACAAACCACCATTCACGCTCACATTCACACCTGTGGGCCATTTGGAGTAGCCAGTGGACCAAATCGGCATGTCTTCAGGTTGCTGGAGGAAACCAGAGCACCCAGAGGAAACCCATGCAGGCACGAGGAGAACATGCAAAGCCTACAGAGAAAGGCCCCAGTCAGGCACCAAGCTCGAGCCCAGAACCTTCTGCCTGGTCCATTTAAAAAACAAACAAAAACTAAACAAAACAGGAAGTGCATATGTAATGTGGGTCCTCTGAGGGAACTATTGCTGACATTTTCTCTTGTGTTGAACTCATTCACAGCCTAGAGAGGCACACGGTGCTGGATGTACAGCACACAATATAATGTCTTCCATCAAGGAAAAGGAGGAAAGGAGCTCTCTCTCTCTCTCTCTCTCTCTCTCTCTCTCTCTCTCCCACCTAAAGTACCAGCTCGCCTGTGACGTAGCGCGCGCGTGTCCGCCGAGCCACCGCGGCGCCGAGGATGGAGAGGAGCTCTCCTCACCAAAAGCTCTCTTAGTGCCACACGAGTGAAGCCATGTCTTCGACTAACAGCTTCCCGAATTTGGCGAGTATCGGCGACTGGGAGCCTCTCATCTCTGCCATTCCTGCCACCAAAGTTGAGCTCACGGTGTCGTGCAGGTGAGTGAGGCGCGCACGCGCCCGCGCGCGCTCTGCCTGGCTCGGTCACGGCGAGCGCACGCGGACGCATCTGGCAGGAAATTTCCGTTGAAACCTGAGGGGGGCAAAAAGGGCTAAAACGCCGCCGTTTGATATGTTCTCTGGTGATTGTCAGTGTGATATGGAGTGTCGGTCAGCATTTATTTCCTGTTTTTGTTTCTTTTTCGCCACATTCAGCCCACAGAGCCGGAATCCCCCGGAGAGCCTCGTTGGTGTGATACTGATAGGACAGGCTATGGGATGTAAACAGAGTCCCCCTTACACACCCGGCAACCTGAGTGCTTTAATGCCTCATCACGTTCTTTTACCTCCCAACGTGGGTGCAGTGTTGGGGAATGCCCTGTGCCACTCTGTGCCACTCTGTGCCCTCACACATTTGGGGTGTGTTCAGAAGTTGCAGGGTGCAGTCATGTCCCAGTTCTGGGCACTGTTTGTCAGTGTAAGGGTGTTTCATCTGCTGCTGTTTACCTCTTGCCCAAGGCACTCAGTGGTATTGTCATGATTAAGGTTGTTGTTGTTATTACTGTAATAAAAAGACAGCCCTCATCTATCTTCATTAGGATTGTAAGGTGCAAGTGGCAGGTTATAATTGAGCAAAGTGAGCATTCATTTCAGCTAATTAAAGTCAAATTGGTCGTCATCATAATCCAAGAACGACTCGGTTGCCTTGTAATGGGATTAAGCAGTATAGTCGTGAGAGCAAAGATGTTTTTTTGTTTGTTTGCTTCAGGGCTTCCAGTTGTAGTTATTTTTGCAGGACTGGTTACTGGTTTAATTGAGCATCCTGAGTGAAATGGCAAAGAATTAGAGAGCACTATGGGTGGGTGAGGAAAGAAATCTGCAGACACCTGACTGAGAAATAGTTCGTCTTACTTCTGCAAGTAGGGGAATTTTCTTACTTAACCAAAACTATATACAGATTGATTCTTCAATATTCCTTTTAATATCCAAGTCTGCTTATTCCTAAGCTGTATATGGGGATTTTTAACACTCCTTTGTTTAAGTGTTATATGGAATAAAATGTCTTTAACCTAAAGATTCCACCAGGTGTATCTTTTGTTGTGGAAAAAAATCTCCCTCTAATAAAAGTCAAGTGCAGTGTCTTTTGTGGACCAGAAAAACGATTGCATTTCACAGTTCAGTGATCTGTGATAAAATTGAACTTTGAATGGAAAAAAAAAGCGTTGCTGTGCGTAATTGCCGAGGTTAGATTAATTTAGCATTCTAGCTGAATGAATGGTCAACGAACTCCAGCAGCCTAAAAAAATTCCCATAATTTGGCTTATTGGTGGTTTTTGCCAGTTGTGTGCTTGTATTTTTATTGACGTTTGGTTTGTCGGTTATGCAGTTTCTGACAAGTGTTTGGGAACAGCATTTTCAGCTAATATACATTAGGGTAGGTATTTAAAAATGTTGGTAAAATGGTTAAATTATTCAATTAATACACTGATTCCTGTACTGATTCTGTCCTCCAATATTGTCTTACATACTGTAAGTAAAAAACGAAATTATTTTCCTTATGTACTAGCTTTCCTCTACTACCCAGGTTTGACCTTTCGAGTTAAAATGAATTTCTTCGAGCAACTCATTAAAATAAAAAAAAATACTGCTACTTTGAAGTAAAATTGTGTTTTGATTTTGCAGATTAAAATATATAGCAGTGGTTATGATTTTTACGTATCCTATCCAGTCCACTGGGCGAGTGCAGTTAGAAGGATGAGCTCCAGCACCATTGGTTTTGTGGGTAGCATTGTTAATATTCACCATTGGTGCTTAATTCAATTTGTCAACACACATGTGAATGTCTCATAGGTGTAGTCAGAAGTTAGTTAAAGCTGGCTCAAAATCCAATCCACACCCCCCAATATAAATGACCATGTTGCCCAGGCACATGCTTTTCTTTGACACATGCTTGTCATGACTGGTTGGATGTCCCATATCAATATTTTTTGATGATTTTTCTCCTGTGGTGCCAGTGACACAAAGGTTTTTTCCTCTGAGTAGATATTTAAGTGAAGCTGTCAGAATGTTAGGGGAAACTGGACCAGATGTGAAAGAGCTCTGACCTAAAAATCACTGATCCCACTTATGAGTCCAAAATTACAGAAACTGCAGAACTGGCAGTCGGTGTCAACCTGTCACAGGCTGTGTGTGTGTGTGTGCACTAGGGCTGCCACAAACGATTATTTTGATAGTCGACCAGTCACCGATTATTTTTTTGCGATTAGTCAATTAGTTGACTAAACATTTTAACAGCGCACACCCCCAAAACAACAACATTTTAACGGCGCACATGCACCCCCTGCTTGCAACAGTCTGGCACTGGGACTGCATACATTGGACGTAAAACATACAGCTTATTACACCAGCGAGCATCTGCTCTTATACTGTATAACTGTCATTAGCTTACAGCTTGAAGTGTTTAAGGCAGGGGTGGGCAAACGTTTGGACTCATGGGCCACAGAGGGTTCTAAAATTTGACAGAAGGGCCGGACCAGGAGCCGATGGATCGAGTGTTTTGGTAA
>JAQLOM010000012.1:9769591-9779631 GCA_030068315.1 Chrysichthys thysi | reverse complement strand
CATATTCCCCGGGGTCACACGCCCCCGCGGCATCACACCGGAGCGCGCCCCGCTATCTGAGAAGCACTGTGTAATAGCATTAGTAGCGTTATATAAATAAATAGGCGATTAGTCGATCAATAAAATTGACGTCGACTAATTTTCATGGTCGATTACGTCAACTAATCGCGGCAGCACTAATTTACAAGTACCTTGGATTACAAGCACGTCTCCGGAACGAATTATGCTCGCAGTCCAAGGTTCCACTGTATAATACTAAAACAGCGAGAACCACTCCATATTTAGCAAGTTGCAGAATTTGCAACGGATCCATACCATAGCAAACGCCATTGTACTGCATGCACAACCTCACATCTCAGTGCTTAACCATAACGGACCAGCGTCAGCTGATTTTCTTTTAATTGTTTTTCTCATCCAAAAGTAGTTAACACTGACAAAAAAAACCCAACAACAACAAACGTATATAAGTGCACTGCAGTTTCTACCACAGCTGGCCTGACCATGGTTTGAAATGCAGGTTAAAATTCACCTCCTGTGTGCTGTGCTTCAAGTAAATCACACTTGCATCTAAGAGTGATGCAGAAGCATGTCGTCATGTGGTGTTTTGGGAATGGTGCATCCAGAAATTTTCTGTGGTATAAAATACCGTGGTATGAAATCATTCTTTTTTTTTATTTTTTATAATCAATTAACACACAAACTACCATCAAACATTCTTTCCATTTTAATAATGTTGCAATAAATACATTTATGACACTTCCACTGAAAAAAACTTAAAATATCATGTTAATAAGAGGGGAAACATTCAGCTTATGTTCTAAATCCTGATCTGTTGTTACTAATGTTTACCTAATATTGCATACACTTTAAAAGCTTATTAGACCCTTCTTTTTCATAAAAATATCCCATGCTAGTCACAGTGCCTGGGGTTTTGCTTTTAGTCAATTGAATGTTCAATCTGAAAAATTATAAATAAATTAGAGATTTCGATTACAGCCCTCGAGGGTCTCGAAACATGCTGACCCAGATTTGTCAGAAACACAAGGTGACACGTGAGTTCGGTCAGACTGATCAGTTAATGTTCGAGTTTAGGTAAATCTGATGTATGTATGCCCTTCCTTTGCACACAGGAAAGTCATTGGCTTTCTTTGGCAGCGACTCAGGCACGGCTGCAGCCCTGTTTCGGAGGAATGCTGTTGGCTTTGCTTTCACCAGTGGAACACATTAGAAACATTGTTGCTGGAAGATGAATTGCCTCCTCGAGACCAAACCAAGATTTGGGGGTTTTTTCAGTGTGAACTTTAGCTATTTTGCACTAAGCATTAAGAAATCATGGCAAGCACAAGAGGTTTTAATTCAAAGCTACAAATTCTTGATTGGAGAATCAAGATGGGAGAAGGTTAGCAGACTTCTGCAATTTCATATTAATGCATTTGTAGCTGAACACCACATGTCAAAGGTGGGGTGTAGAACATGAAAAATTTACCCTTTACCATCTTTCATTTCTTCACTTCAGGCAGCTTGGAGTACCTTTCGCCACATGCAAACGTATAGTGGTGTGTTTAAAATCCATGTCCTCATCTGTAGGTCGCAACAGTCCTGCCCTCGACGCCCTGCAGAAGAGTCCACCTGTGGAGCCATCGGCACCGTTGGCCTCGTCAGTCAGCAGTACTGCGCCCGTGAGCCGCAGGAGCCCCATCATAGCACGGCTCGGCACGACTGGTACTCAGAAGGCCCCAGAGGCCCCGGAGCAGAGGAGGGGTGAGGGCCGGTCTAGACTACGCTCAGGATTCGGGCATGCAGCAACAGACACTAACGCTGTTCACTCGGGTTTTCAATCAGCAGGTGAGGGTACAGCGAAACGGGTAATTTTTTTTCTAAAAAATTTGTTTTCTTATTTTTGTAAGATCTACACAACAGTTAGCTATTTATCAAATTAGACAGAAAAAAAATCTGAGATCCACTGAGCTTGTTTGAAGACGGTTTTTTAAACAAAATCATATTGGGAAATTCTAAGCTGGTGTATATACTTTCTCAGGCGTTGATGCACCAAAAGTGGCCGTTCGTCCCGAGTCTGATCAATCCAGAGGTGAAAGTAAGGAAGCCCCTAAGCGGCAAGCAGGTTATTACATATCCGCTGTAACGGTCCTTCATTCAGCCATGCTGTCAGACCCAGAAACTGCATGCCATATTTCTTCATTGTTTTCATCCATTTTAATGTTCATAAACCTGTTTGTTTGGTCTTTTTACACCATACATCATACCAGGTTCATGGGTCAGCTTATGGTCAAATGCATACATGCCTGTTTAATTTCAAATCTTTTCCAAGATTAAATCTCCATAAAGGTTCAATCTCCTATTTCAGACAGTGTCAAAGTTTGACAAAAACTATGTGGATCAGTAGAAAACATCTGTTTTGATGTATTAATAAATAATGGTGGATCATGAGTAGGTTGCTTAACGTCTCCATGATGAGTTACAGGTTGAGGTCTAAAATTGATTAATGGTCAATTGGCTCTTTGTTTGAATTGTGCTCTGACTTTGGCTCTTGATTAAATGGCCGTTGTGTTCAGTAAAAGTTAAGAAGGAAAACAACTGAATGGACAAAATGGTTTAGGCAGCTAGGCTAAGGGGCTAACTTCAGGTCAGTGAAGCTATTTACAGATGCTGCTACCCATGAAATGCAAAAATCGCTGATGTGAAAGTTGCTTCGGTTGTGTGCAATCTTGAAATAAATTTATTGCTCGAGAATGCTTTTTATATTCCAGTCTAAAGTGGAGCGTAATACCATTTTACTTTTTGCCTGAAACTTTATATTTCCGTTGACTATTGCAGGTTTTTGCATGTTAATCCAGGTTTCTTTGTGTTGTAGCTGCTGGGCCCATCGGGCCACGCCGTGGTCGTGGTGGAGGGCATCGGGGGAGAGGACGTTACCCTGTGAGAAGAAATGGGCCCATGAAATTTGAGAAAGATTTTGATTTTGAAAGCGCCAATGCCCAATTTAACAAGGAGGAGATTGACAAGGAGTTCCAGAGCAAGCTCAAGCTTAAAGGTAAAGGGAGCGCAAAGGACAGTGGTTTACTGATTACTGCTGTTTAAGACTGTGTGTCTGTATATGGACAAAAATCTGCCACGCATCTCTGTTATGGCCCTGTTTAATTCACATTACTGTGATTATATTTCTTTGAGATGTAGGAGTTTATTTGCTTTCATGTAGTTTATAGTATTATGCCAGTGATGTGGTATTTGTTTCTGCTAGCTAAAGGTCACTGGCACCCAGGTGCAAAAGTCCAGATAAATCTAGTGGGCCATGTTTGCTGAGAATGGAGAGGAGGTTTGTTGGAGGAGAAAAGTTGATGCTTATGAGTACCATGACCGTGCAAAGAGCTCATGTCCTTTAGAGTGTGAACTCTACTACAGTTCTAGCTGCAGTTTTTCTTCTAGCATAGAGAGGTAATGTAGCTCTGTGGCACAAGAAGCTAGCCCCTCAGTTTATTCCTGTAAAGGACCTGCTTGAAAAATTTGCAGTATTGCTTAAAATTGTGATGTAAAGTCTGAGATTTCTACCTTTTGGATGTATATTTTATTTAGATGAGAAGCCAGAGAAGGCTTTGAATGGGGAGGATAAAGGTGACTCGGGGGTAGATACTCAAAACAGTGAGGGTAATGCTGACGAGGAAGATCCACTGGGACCCAACTGCTACTATGACAAGTCCAAGTCTTTCTTTGACAACATCTCCTGCGATGACACTAGGTTGGTACTCATTTTCTGGTTTGCAGAGATTTCCAGCAAATTTCATGCAATAAAAACATTTGCATTTTGTGTCATGTATATTTTTTTCTGTATTAAACAAAAGTAACGTCCTGCTGTTGAATTTCGTAATAAAGAAAAAGGTTGGTGTGTGAAATTAAAGAAAACCATGGGAACTTTTAATTCTCACTTTAACAGTTAAAAGCACCTTTGTATGAAAGTATAAAGTTGGTTGGGTTTTTTTTTTTTGTTTGTTTGTTTTTTAAAAGGTGTATCTGGGAATTGAATTTCATCCAGCTGTGATGAGAGGGAAAAAAACGAGTGCAAGTCCTGCTGTCCTGTTTTTTTGCCAGGAGCTAAACTCTCTCTGGTTTTCTATTTGGGGATATATGAATGTTGGCCAAGTTATCTTGTATTATTCTTTTTGCATACAGTGCCCTGCATGTAAGATTGAGACTTGCAGTATTTAAAATATTTTTTTTATAACTGTTCTTGGGGCTAAATATGTAACAGAGAAAGGAGACAGACATGGGCTGAGGAGAGGCGAATGAATGCCGAGACGTTTGGGATCCCGTTCCGCCAGAACAGAAACCGAGGTGGATTTCGTGGTCGTGGTGCTACGGGCTTCCGTGGAGGACGTGGTCGTGGAGCCAGCAGAGGGTCGTTTGGACCACCGCATGCAGGGGGCAGCGGATTCAGAGGGGGTTACAGAGGAGGCCAGGGGGGAAGAGAGTTCTCCAGTTTTGAATACAGGGTAAGGTATGCTCCTCATGGGGAAGTTCAACGTTCTGTCATATCACATGCAAAAACAGTGTTTCTGTTGTTTTAGATATTGTGGCATTTCTCATATTTGCAGCTCATATTCAAGTTTTTGTACATGTACACTATCAGCAACAGATTTGCTTTATGCACTACACTATTAAATATTTGTGGTAAGCATAAAGGGCAAAAGTAAAGGTGAAATTTTAGGGTGGTTGATCTGTTACACATTGAGTTTGCATTAACTGCTTTCTGAGGATAGAGTTTTGAGTAATGTGATGTGAAGGCTAGCGTATAATATCAAGTTTGAAAGTTTTAATTGGGAGGTGATCATTTTGTAAAGTGTATTGGGTGTTGGTCTGAGTTTGTGTTTATTTTATGCTTCACCCAGAAAGACAACAAGGTAGCTGCGTAGTGCAGATGGAAGCTGGAGCCACGGAACGGTGTAACTCATGGGTGTATGTATTTCATCACTACTTTTGACGAAGAAGAATGAAGTAAAAATGTACGAGATGTATACTTGTCACCAGCACTGGTATAGCCCATCGGAGGAGTGGATATCAATGCAATTTCTGTTCCATATATTCTAAGAGTGGAAATAGTTCAGCCTTCTAAAATGTTAATCTGACAAGAATATTTCCAGATGGGGTAATTTGTGTATGAACATATTTTAGAGCAACTAATGTCTCCCCCCACCCTCCTTCAGTACTAAACTTGTATTTAATAACCAGTTAGCTATAAATGAGCAGTGTGTATATATTTACCTTTGATCACTGAAATAGCTTTTATTATTTTGAATATCTTTTTTTCCGTTCCAACTTTTTACTGTATTTTTCTACTTGCTCACATTCTTGAGGTCTGTTGGTAGGAAGTGTTCTTATATTTGTTTGATTTAACTAGCATGTGGTTGGATTTCCTCCAACTGTCCAAACTACTCTGGTACATTATATGTTTGTGTTTGCTATCTTCACAAAAGAGTAAGGTTCATTGCTTGAGGAAACTAATCAGTGTGACTAGTAAACAAGAATGTTGCGGAGTGAGGGACTAGGAGGTATTTTCCTCCAACAAAGGTATTTGAGTTATTTTCCAGGCATAGCTATAGAAGTGTGGTTTTTAAAAGCTGATTCTAAAATCTTATAAACTTTATGTGGCACCAGTCAGTAGGCACTTAATGTCAACTTTAGATGCCTCACCTGCCTCGTAGCTGTACTTTTAATGAGCCGTTATAAGGCCTGTGGCTTCATACATATGAGAACATTTACAAACACACAAGGCTAAAGCATATGATGTATATTAGCAAGAATAGCACTGGCCCTGTCAGATGGATAAGTCCTTATATTCTGCACTTGAATATGTTGTGATTTAATATAATCTTTAACTGAATGGAAAGGTGTATGAGTTTAAAAAAAAAAAAAAAAAAGTTTTCTTTGCTTTAGCATGTGTAGCCACGTTTTTTTTTAAAGTTTAAAGTCAGCAGTGATGCCGGTATGCTTGGCGCAGACTGAGTTCAGCTGTAAGGCAAGTGAATATACAATAAAATTGGCCACTAAGGGTGTGTTATTTAGCACTTGTTTCTTGCGTTAATCTGCTGAGTGTTAGTGTTGTTCCTGCACTCTTTACCAGTGTAGTGAGTAGGTAAACGTGTACAGTGAGGCCGTAGAACATAAAGATTTGTGCCACCCCCGACTGCAGAAGGCTGTTTACTTCAGTCAGTTATTGCGTTCCTCTTGCGTTGTCTACACCACTGTATGGATCGATGTTTATAACGTTGACAGTTAGATATAGAGCTAATTAATATTCCTTGAGCTGGTTTCAAACGCATGTTCATTTGACGACTTGTGACTGGATAGCATATTTGACTTGACTGTGCTCAGAGTGTATGTGCACAATGTAAACTCCTGTTTACACTGTGGTGTGTATGAACCCTATTCACAGATCCATTTCTAGTTCTGTTTTGTGTTCTTGCTGCATGTATGAACTTCCTGAACTTCTCAAAGACTCACTGATGATCAGCACCTTCTTTTCATTTGCAAAACTTCCAATTGAAGATCTCTGATCTAACTGGTAAAACCTTCAGAAATGTAAGTGAAATGCAGATAAGATGGTCAAAATAGCTGTTTCTGATTTGTTAATATCTCACAGGTATCTTTAACAAAATGAATGATTCTGCTTATTTAAATTGAGCTTCTGAACTTTGCTACCTCAAATGGGAAATACACTTCTCCATGAATGCTCTCTACTACACTACGTTCTCCATACAAACCCATTTACGAATAAAATGTCACCAATGTTTAAGAAAAATTGTACTCTGAGTAAAAGTTGGACTGACTAAAGTATTTAAGTGGTATATTTTTCTCCAACATGTGAGAAGCTACTAGCAATTATAAAATCTCCAAGTTTATTTAAAATCCACGAGCGAAAGTAACACATAAGTAATGAGCTCTAGACGGCAAACTACCAAGAAACAATAAATACCAGCCTCAGCTCTTTTCGTTTCTCTAAGCCTTTTGTTCTTTCTTCAAATTCCCAGTTACGTGCTTAACAAGAAATTTTATTCATTAATTCAGGTGCAAGTTGGGCTTTGTAAAGCATCATATTTGTGGCTCCTCCCTGAAATTATTAGTTATTACAATCCACTTGTTATTTGATCACTTATTAGTTAGAAGTGTGATGGAACAAAATGCTTATGTGTCTGTTCATCGTTGGACCTTTTTCCGTGAATCACTAAATGGTGTGCAGGGAGAATGTGTGCTTTTGTAAAATACCAAAAAAATATTGCAGTAGTGCTAGATTAATTTACATTTTTTTGGTCAAAGTCATTAACTAGAATTAGAAGTATGATGATGCTAATGTTTGTCATGTAATTTTCCATTAGATTTTCCTTGAACTAAATCAGTTGGTCTGATGTATTTTTGTCAAAAATCTTAGTATTAGCAATAATTTTTGTTGTCTATTTAAATATATTTTACTATCTGGGAGCTTACTGATTATTTTTGGGTGCTATATAATCACCATGGCATTGTAAAGTACAAGTAGCTACTCATAAAGGAAATCATGGTTTGCATTGAGCAAAATAAATTAGAAATGCACATTTGCACTTAATGTCCATTATTCAGTTCTCAATTTCCAGTCACTCGTTTCGGTCTGCAGTGAACGTTTATTAAGAAATATTCCGAATGTCTGGTGAAATGTTACATGCTACATAGTGAACTAATAACTGGACATCCCTTAAGAGCATAAAAGGAGTTTATGAAGAAACACTTTAAAAGAACTTGGGTGCATCTCGGATACTTTTCATTCATTTCGTTTCAAGTTCTGTTCTGTCCTATGTCCGTGTTAGTTTTCAGGGCAATGTGAAATCCTGGTTTTATTATAGGCACCGTTCTCTCATGTACGTCAGATCCATTTTCTGCTGATTTAATGATTTTATGATCATCAATCTGATTAGGATATGTTTTATTCACTGTTGGGCAGTTACTGCATGTTGGTGTTGCCACAGAACCCATGACAATGTAAGGCAGTGCTTGTAAGGCAGACACACTGTAACAGAAATGTTGTACAATTGTGAGCCTGAATATCACCACTTCCTTCATTAAGGTTTACTTTAGATTTTGTCTTTCATGCATGAGGGATGTAGCTCAGTGTAAAGGTAATTTTACTCTGAAACTACAATAAACTGTTAATTATTACCTGCTTCCTGAGGAATTTAGTGGTTTTTTTTGTTTGTTTGTTTTTTTTGTTTTAAATAATGCCACATGATTCACTTTTATTAATGGACCTCTGAAGTTTGCAGATTGTGATGAGTGATTGCATAAACAGAACCTTTTGTTTCAGTGTTGTGTTGCAGTGCCATCTCTGACATGTTGACTCATTTAGAAGCAGAATTTTTCTCCAGCTAAATTCTTGTGTTGAAAAATGTAATTTACCATTGAAGAATTCCTTAGTTGTTGTAATGTCCCAGTCAATCACAAACCGTTAACTTATTTAAATTTTCTGCTGACTGCTGCTACATTTTATAAGGGCTTTGCTTGTTCGTGTTGACACACCAATGTTCAAAATAAACTCTGCACTTTATTAGGACCACTATTCTGATCCTGAGTATGGCCTCCCTTTGCTCTCAAAACATCCTCAGTTCTCATGGCCTATTTTTGACATTGTTAGAAACTTGTGATTCTGTTTCATGCTAACATGATTGCATGACAATTCATGCAAGTTTTCAGGAATTTCCTGTTTTACCACATCCCAAGGGTATTCCATTGGATTCAGATCCGGTGACTTGGAAGGCCACTGAAGAGCACTGATCTCGTCATGTTCATGAAACCGGTTTGAGATGACTTTTTTATGAGGTGGTGCATTATCGTGCTGTAAGTCGCCATTAGAAGGTGGGTAAATTGTGGTCATGAAGGGATGAACATGGTCACCACCAAGACTCAAATAGGTGGTGGCGTTCAAGCGACGATTGGTACTAAGAGGCCCTGAGATCACCAAGAAAACTTTATCCACCCCCATTACACTACCTCAACTAGCCCAGACTGTTGACACAAAACAGGTTGGGTTTGTGGACTCCTTATGTTGGCACAAAATTCTGGCCCTATCATCTGTGTACCAGTTTTATGTTTTTTTCAGTCTTCTTCTGTCCAGTTTTGGTGACCTTGTTCCTCAGCTTTCTGTTCTTGGCTGACAAGTGAAAACTGATGTGATCATCTGCTGTAGTAGCCAGTCAGCCTCACAGTTTGATGTGCTGTGTTGCGATGCTTTTTTGCTCACCATAGTTGCACAGAGTGGTAATCTTGAGTTACGGTATCTGTTTTGTCAGACAACTATCACAAACGAGTCTGGTCATTCTTCATTGACCTCTCGTATCAACAAGGCATTTCTGGGTGTTTTTTTCTTTATTGCACTACTCTGATTAAACTAGAGACTATTATGCATGGGGAAATACAATCATAATCATTGTTCATCATTATGTTCCTAATAAAGTGCTCAGTGAGTGTTTTCAGTATGTGGAAAATAATTAGATGATTCATGTTCATTCAAATGTTTTGTTTTTTTGTCTCTACATCATGGAACAAATGAGTCAAAAGCTTTGTTGGAATGGGTCTTTCAGGCTATCTGTTAATTTACACGTGGAAGTTCTACATAAGATATATACAGGTGCTGGTCATATAATTAGAATATCTTCAAAAAGTTGATTTATTTCACTAATTCCATTCTAGAAGAACAGACAACTAATGAAAACCTCAATTCAGTATCTCAGAAAATTAGAATATTGTGAATAGGTTCAGTATTGAGACACCCGGTGCCACACTCTAATCAACTAATGAACTAAAAACACCTGTAAAGGCCTTTAAATGGTCTCTCAGTCTAGTTCTGTATGCTACACAATCATGGGGAACACTGCTGATCTGACCATTGACACCTTGCACAAGGAGGGCAAGACACAAAAGGTCATTGCAAAAGAGGCTGGCTGTTCACAGAGCTCTGTGTCCAAGCACATTAATAGAGAGGCGAAGGGAAGGAAAAGATGTGG
>JAQLOM010000012.1:9732011-9748806 GCA_030068315.1 Chrysichthys thysi | reverse complement strand
TGCACGCAGGTGTAACCATCGATATCCTTGCATCTGCCCATTTCCAGCAATTTCAGTTTGCAAGAATGTGGCCACTTATTCCAAGTTTGTATGATTTCTCCTTCTGAACAAAGTTTTCGGCACAACCTTTTCAGTGTCCTTACACTAATGATCACACTGTGGTTCTACGCTAAAACAGCAAGAATTTCTTTATTGCTAAACCTGATTCTGAAGTACAATTTGACCAAATCATCTACATGAGGCATGTTGAGTCGTCGGCAGACTGATCGGTAGGAGTTCAACTTCATTCTCGAAATTTCGAGTTTCATGTCGACATTAATCTTGTCATGGCAAAAAAAAAAAATCTCATCATGTGTGGCCCTAATACTCCGTCGTAAGATAAGTCTACACTTCCACATAAGAAACTGGATCATTCTGCTGCTCCATCAATGTTAACACCCATGAAACAAGCTTCCCCACCTCCTCAATCCCAGAATCCCCTGCATCCCCAACAGAAATAGTGTTGATCGGAAATAGTCGGTACTGAAATCACAGGAAGATCTTACTCTTTTGCTTTAAGTTCAGGCAGGTCCAAATACCAATGCTCATCACTTATAATCCTCTTCTCTTCTTCCTCAAGTTGTTTCTTCACCTCTGCATCAAGGCCTCTCTGCATAAACTGCAGAAGGAAAATAAAGACAGGGAAGTATGCAGTTACACAATAAACAAGGCTCTAAATCAAAACTTCAAAAAGCCTTCACTTAATGTGGTTTATCGTGGCTGTTGATCAGCGCATTTCCTCTTTTATGGGCGTCAGGGAGAGCGCGCGTGCGCCAGCTTCCTGCGGGGGTCTGAGCAGAGTGAGCTCGCGAGAAACCACCGTTTACCTTCATCCGTAAAAGGTTCTTCGACAGCTTAGTCGAACCGTCGTTTGCCATTTTATCGGGTTCTTGTCAGAAAAGCTCTTACCTACAAACGAAACAAAACCAAACCACCCGCAAATACTTTTACTTTCTTTTTTCCAATGAAGCGTCAAGGTAACAGCACCACGTAAACACGGGCCACGTGCGAATAAATAGGGAGACACACTGCGCATGCGCAAAATGCCCGCGTAAGACCCATTTAATCGCTCAATCGACAATGCAGCAGCTACTCATGTCTGATGCATTAACCGTAAACGAAAACTGAGCGGAAAGCTTTCTTCATTTACAGACGGAGGACATTGCTTTTACAGTTATGATGCTTTTTTCGTGCTTCGCTTTAAAATATATTCAGTTTTGTACATTATCTTGTACAAGATTACATTCAAGAGGAGTAATTTAAGGAACATAACTTTTGTGTAATTTTCAACATTGTATCAGTACACTATAATATACATTTCTTTACAAAAAATGAAAGTGACATTTATTATTATTATTATTGTTATTATTATTGTTAATATTAATATTATTACTAGTGTTGTTGGTGTTGTTGTTTTGCATTTTATTTACATTTCATCTACATGATGTAAGGACCAAATGGCAATAGGACACTTTTCTTTAACAGCAATTGTCTTACTTCCTGACTTATTAACTGTATAATATCTTCCTAATGTATTGGCACTGACTCCTGGTTCTAGTTTGTGGCACTTACATATGAAATTCTCAGCAATATATATATATAATTCTTTTCGCGTTTGAAACGGAAATGACGTATGGCCACAGAACATATTATACATGCGTATGAGCAGAAACAGCGTAGCTAGCGTTTACATTTTAACCAATCACTTCGTTTGTGGACGCCATTTTTATATCGTCTTTACGAATTGTTATTATTCATGTGAGAGTTATTTTACTGATATTGAAAAGAAGTAAACACCTATTTGGTAAGGAATTATTTAAGAAAACTTTGATCTAAATATATAAAATTCTTTTTGCGTTTGAAAGGGAAATGACGCATGACTACTATTTGTTGAAGAATAAAATTGGTAAGTAACAAACTTACTTTATAAATACTGCATATTATTTTTTTCCCCCTTGCACTCAATGAGCGAAGCCACTGGGTAATCAGCTAATACTTTGAATAAAACCATCTGCTAAATGTCTTAAATGTAGACATGAAAGCCTTTTTTTGGTGTTTAATAAAGAATTTGTGTTTAGCTGGATATCTGGAGAAAGATTAATCCTTTATTAGGGCAACAAATTACACTAGGAAAATGTGGAATGTGAAATCAGTCCCATGGTGTACATTAGGCTATATGAATAAATATGTGTTTACGGTGTATCTCTTTCTAGAGTGACATTACAGTAATCTATTTTAGCCTAGGATTAGATTAAATCTACAGACTTCCAAAAAAAGCATATTGTAAGAATGACTGTTGGTTGAATTGGTACTTCAGTGATTGAAAAACACAACTGCTGGTCTAACACCGTATTAAAAACTTTTCACTAGCAAAACAAAAACCAAAAACGAAAAACAAATGTCATGTTCCCTACATACATCATCATATATGTACAAAAATATATTGTAATCGCAGGGTGACATTACACCCAGGCTCAATACTACACAAGTTCAGTATGTTGAAGATAGTATAATAAAGTTTTATTAATTTTTCTGGGATCATGGAAAACATTTTATAAAATATGGGTTTATGTAAACTCTTGCACCACAAGCTGTTTTAGTGACATCAGTGACTCTGCTCCATGTGGTGAGTTTTGCACTCTGATCAGCTCCTCTTGTAACTGAGCCACAGGATGCTGTAATTTATATCCTAGATCCACCATGGCCTCCAGAAGTGGGACACGATACCTGCACAGTCCATAGCGCCTTATGGCTGGCAGCGCCCTGTTTCCAGTCTGGAAAGCTGCATGGAAATCCTCCAGGTCCCTCTGGCACACCAGCAGTGCACACTGTGTTGGCACGAGCAGGGACGAGTCATGAGAACACAATTTCTCCTGGAGTGGTAGTGCATTCTGCAGGACCTCCAGGGCGTGAGAATACTGGCCTCCTCGCAACAGACCGTAGGCAGTCTTCAGCTCAGGGTGTGTGAAGAATGCTAGAAAAGCAGGTGAACGACGGATGTAGCGCCGAGAGTACAGCTGGGTCAGGTAGTCACAGAGAGTCACACGCCGTTCTGTGATATTCTCTTCTGAGAAGTTGCCCATCAGCCTCTTTTTGGGCAAGGTGACATCCTCGAGCTCCTCGCTGAAGTCCTGAAGGAGCTCATGGTGCAGGTGGAGGAATTCCGAGTAGCGGCGCTCGACGGCCACATGTTTACGATCATAACTGCCTGATCTGATCACTATTATCCGATACACCTGTGAGAAAGGCAGAGTTATGATAAAGGTCGTATGATGCTCTTATGCAAATAGTGGCAAGAAACAATATATACACAGCTCTACTCCTGGTATTGATAATCATGCACAATAAATCTATTTGGGATTAACTCACCACATATCTGGAAGTTGTGTTTTCTATAGTACGAGTGGATGGGATCTGAAACAGCAGTTTCACAGACCTAATCTCCTGTTTCACTGCCCTCCAGTGCTGCTGAAGCTCTGCTGTAGTGAGACAGGAGGCACTAACACCTGCAGCTGCATGCAAATAAAAAACCCCAAAACCCTGATGCATTGCATAATGAAACATCTTCAGGCCATCATGTACGCACTCACGTATTCAACCAGCATCCTATGTAACAGGCAATACTGACCAGTATCAAATGACGTCTCTTCTAGTTGTTCAGCATCAAGAGGATGTGTGGTTTCATCATCAGTTCTGAAGTTGAGGAGCTGAGAGTCTGAATCCATGGCCAGAAAATGTCCACATTTCCTTTTTTCTTCCTGTATAGTAGAACTGTCACCCATCATTACCACAAGTGTCGTAAACATTAAACAGACATGGTAATACAATGTACAAATATACTTAGACTGCACTGAGAAGAATCTCAACTAGCCACACAGCTGAGAAAAACACACTGAATACATACCTACAAATGTTCGGTGACACGTAGCACTTCTTTCTTCTCAAGTTATAACTGACTGGAGGAAGTGGCCTGATCGGTGTTTATCAGGCTGAAAACAGAATGGAAATGTACCTTTCTCTCTTCCTCTTCTGCAAAAAAGACAGAGTAGCCTACGTTTGAAGAAAACCTAATTACCTGTGTGAAGAATGTGGATTAAAACACGTTACTTTTATGGTAAATCAGTGAAAAGGTAGATCTACTGACACTTACTTTGTGAGCCAAAACTCACTGTGGTGTAAAACTGTGATGCTAAACAGTTAAACAAAGAGGAACTGAGACCAAAATGTGGGAGTGTCTCTTATCTTCACAGCGTTCACTGTTTCTCTCACATTTTCATTGTTTTGTTTTGCTTTTTGCTTTTTTAACACACGGAAAATCTCTGATATAGTTTGGGTGAAATATTTTTTCCAATAACAATCCATGGGAAGTCAGGAATACAATTACCATACAATGCAGCCTGTTTTGTTCTAGTGGTTGTTGTTGTTGCAGTTGAAATCCGTGATGTTATCCACCAGGGGGAGATGTTTTGTTTACAAAGGAAATTCCCCACAGAAATATTATTACAATATCAGACCTTTTGTTAGACTCATATGATTCAGCTTACTGAAGGAAACACATGTGCTCCTTATACAATGGAAATGCATATGACTTTACAAATTAACTTTACAAATATTAAGTATCATGTATTAATGTAGAAAAGCCTACCTATGCCTGCATAACATAATCTCTCTAGAGCATTTCAGAATGCTGGCTGTTGGGAACAGCCCTGCTGATACAGTCGAGCTGGTTAAACTGGTACACTATGTTTGCCAGTTAGTAAGTGTTGCTAAAAAAGGGAAAAATTTATCATGGACAAGTTGTTCTTAAGAAAATAACACCACAGAAGGGCAGCAATGTGGTCCAGCAGGTAGCACTGACAGCTCCATCCTGAGCTTGAGTCTGATTCTGTGTGAAGTTTCCAAAGTTCTCCCCATATTTGCATGGGTTTCCTCAGGGGTTCTCCAGTTTTCTTCCTAAATTATGCAGGCAGATGTAATGCCAACAATAAATTCCCAATAATTGCGAATATATGTAGAGTTCCAATCAAACATTTGTAGACACATCTACTCCTTTATAGGTGTTTCTTTATTTCCTTTTGTATTTTCTACATTGTAGAACAATATTGAAGTCATCAAGACTATGAAATAACATATGGAATTATGTGCTAAACAAAAAAGTGTTAAAAAAAACCCAACCTTAAATCTGTTTCAAATTTGACAATCTTCAAAGTACCTTGATGACAGCTTTGCACACTAATGGCATTATCTTAAGCAGCTTCATGAGGTAGTCACCTGGAATGTTTTTCACGTAACATCTATGCCTTTTTCTTGCCTCTTTAGTGAGTTTGAGATCAGCAGTTTGGGTCAAGGTAGTGTTGGTATGCAGTAAATAGCCCTATTCATCATCTGCAATAATCCACAATATGTCAAGGACCACTCATCTAAATAAAGACAAACAGCAGTGCATTATTACTTTAAGACATGAAGTGTCTTTTAATAAAATAATTAAAAAAAAATAAAATAAAGAAAAGCAGTGAATTAGAGGGTGTATCCAAACTTCTGACTGATTCTGCACGTGGTGCCCTGCGATGGACTCACATTTCATCTGGGTGAATTCTCGACCTTATGTCCAGCATTCCTAGGTTAGGCTCCAGAGCCACTGTAACCCTTGACCAGGATAAAGTGCTTACTATAGATGAATGGTGAATGAACACAACTGCAATGCAACGAGAAAATCTCAAAAGCTGACTGATCGGTTTATATAAGTAACAAGGATGCTGTTGAGTAATTTGGCACTTGGTGAAGATGTTTTACCTGCTTGACCAGCTCTTCCTGTGGTTTGGCAGCTGCTTGTCAGTCCTGGATAGATTTTTCAGCCAGGAAATTTTTCATGGTTAGTGTTGTTCATCATTTTCTTATGCGAGAAGGGCATTATAAGGGTGTGCTCAGTATTAAACTCTACTATAAAGACTGAATGCATAATGCTAGCGATATCACTCAGGGTTGTAACATTATGCTGCTTCTCCTTCCTTTTTTGGCAACTAGTTCTTTAGATTTTTAGATCAGTATTTTATATTTGTTTCCTACGTCCAGTTAAAGTACAGTTGAACCGTTCATTTCATTTTACATTAATAAATATTTATAATGTAATTTTAAAGTTACTCCACTGTGATGGAGTATGAAGGTATGGATCCGGTATATTATTTTACATAGACAAGACAAAGGGTTGTAAATTTATCAAACATTTAATGTGTTTATCAGATGTTCCTTTATCACAAGAAGTCAAATAATATATGTTAAGATGTTAATAGTAAGGAAACCACAATGATACACTTCTGAATGTGATATAGTAAATGTTCTCTAATAACATGTATGCCTAGTCCTCGCATTTATATAATTAAATAATTGTAAAATGTCCATTAGCGGCATGGTGGCTGAGTGGTTAGCACTGTCGCCTCACAGCGAGAAGGTCCTGGGTTCGAGCCCCGGGTTCGGCGCGGGTGCCTTTCTGTGTGGAGTTTGCATGTTCTCCCTGTGTTGGCGTGGATTTCCTCTGGGTACTCCGGTTTCCTCCCACAGTCCAAAGACATGCACAGAGGGCATTAGGCTAATTGGTGACTGTAAATTGGCCGTAGGTGTGAATGTGAGTGTGAATGGTTGTCTGTCTCTGTGCGTTGCCCTGCGGTGGACTGGTGACCTGCCCAGGGCGTATCCCGCCTCTCACCTGATATCAGCTGGGATTGGTGCCAGCTTCCCCCCGCGACCCTGAACCGGATTAAGTGGCAGAAGACGAAGACGATGTCCATTATACAGCAGATATTTTTGATTCACTAATCTGATTGGATGAGCGGCATTTCAGGGGTGCTTATATATTTAACATAACTGCACTGGGACATTTCACTACTTGTATCAATCTGCTCGTCCGTGTTCATGACTTAAACTTCCAATTCGAGCAACAGTTAACTGAGATTGGTGCTACAGAAGTTAGCGACATCGTCAGCAGACATAGCAAACAATGCAATTATTATGAATAGAACTTATGATTTAACAAATGAAAGCTCATCAGATGAAAATGAAAAAGAAGAAGCGAATCCAATTTCACTGGATACACTTTTAACAGGAATGTACAAATCTCTGTGAGCCTAAAAAGAAGTAACCTGGCTGGCAAGATGACTTCTTCAGGATCAATTTCTATTACCTGAACAAAAAATAAACAAAACAGTTGACTTTTGTGTATGAAATGTCAATATTAACTTGTTGCTTATACATCCATTGTATAAAAGCAGTATTGTACTCACAATAGTGCTGTTATACTAAATATCAGCAGGGCAGTGATTAGATATGGATGAATCATTGCTGTTCTGATATTCTCTCTAACTCGATTCTTGCCTGTTGTGCGATACTGCTTAATTATAGTCCAAGTTAAGCCTTAGTTAATCCAGATATATAAACCTTCTTGATAGGCTTTTACCACATCATATTTCATACTGTTGTGACCATATACAGGAAATGAATGTGTGAGAATTATAGTGGGATCCTTGTGAGTCTGGATGCATGAACCACTGTATGAGACAAGAGCATCTGTGTGATCCTCCTCAGCCCCACTCATTCATACGGCCATAAGCGCATAACCCTGAAACACTGCACAGAGAACAATGGCATCAAGCAACTATTTTTAATTCACTCCATTGTTTGACGTGGCAGCCTGGTGCTTGGCATTTATTTATTAGTTTTGAAACATACATTTTCTATTGTCCGGGACATAATTCGTGTTTTGTTCCACAGATGCCGGGTTAGAGCGCTCTATCCGTGCCAGCTGTGAGAAGTGTTACTGTCTCATTGTGGCGCTTGGCCCATCTGCTGAATAGCTAATAGGATTTTAGCGTTGAAATGTACAGTAGTATTGTCATACGCACCATGATAGGACAGGGCTGATGTGTTCATATCTTAATTAATGCAATAAATGACTGACATGCCTGGAGTAAAATCCTTCAAGGATCAAGGATATCCTAATGTCCCATTTTTGGAAAATGTGGCATCACTTTCTGCTACTGTTTATGCTTCTATATGGATACTCTAAAGGGAGTTTATGTCCAAGTGCCCCCCTTATTTCAGTGGATAATTCCAAATTAGTGTTGACTTGTACACATGAACTGCTGCTGTAATCATAAAGACCACAAGGCTCAGACTGAGTATCGCAGGGGATAGCTGGAGCCAATCCCAGCTGACTTTGGGCGAGAGGCAGGGTATACCCTGGGCAGGTCGCCAGTCCAGCGCAGGCCCAACACACAGCGACAGACAACCATTCACACTCACATTCACACCTATGGGTAATTTAGAGTAGCCAGTTAGCCTAATCCCCTCTGGGCATGTCTTTGGACTGTGGGAGGAAACCGGCGTACCCGGAGGAAAACCATGCAGACACGGGGAGTACATGCTAATGCCACACAGAATGGCACCCAGGTTGACCCTGGGGATCGAACCCAGGACCTTCTTGCTGTGTCGCCCACATGAATCAATTCATTAAAATGACTTAATGTATTCGTTTAAGACTTAACTGTTATTACACAACATCAGACTGCCTCAGACATTCCTGGTAGAATAAAAGTAAAACCAAAACAATACAATCTACTTTCTCCAGAGTGTGTACTCTTTAATTACAATATCATACTGCACAGTATGCAAATTCTGAGTCCAATAATGTTTAATATATATATAAGCCAATTCAAGTCACTTTATATGTTTTATTCAACATACAGCCAATTCATTTAGGATCCATATAAAGCACTTCCCTATTAGGTTCCCCGTGTTTACTGAATAATTCATAGTGGCCGGAATAGCATGCTTTAGAATAACTAACTAACGACAAAACTGTGTTATTAGCTGGAACGTTAGACGTCATATAGGCAATTCCTAGCTAACTAAATTTCCTCTGCATCTTTAGCCTGACCTAAAATATATGCTCATTCTTCCACTTGACAGCACCATCATAATGATAGGAAATAAGACCCTGAAATAAAATGGCTTTGTAGATGGCCGACATGAAACAGAAACCAAATGATGTGTCATGGTAGTATGACAGTAATTAAGCAACGTGAGGCTTGACTGGGGCAGAACAAAGGCAAGGTCTTTGTGCTGTCCTGGATGTATAGTTGGGTGATACCTAATAAGATGTTTTACCACTGTTACATTATTGTCTCTCAGTCCCATGCATAATTTCCATCTCCAGCTTCTTCTTCATACCTTTCCTACAAATGACAGTTCAGCCTGACTTGTTTCCTGGTAACATTATTTGATTTCCTATCCTTTTCCGTACAATACAAAGCAGATTTCAATGATAACAGATTGTCCATCCACCTCCATTGTTATGTAGATTTATTCTATAGATCTGACATGGTATAGGACATAGACACATTTAATAAACAGTAGCCTCAGCATTTCATAAAGTCCTCAGTGTGACTCACATAAAGAGATTTAAATGCTGTGGTATTTGCCATCACTCAGCTGTATTGATGCTACTTGAATTATACAAAAAAAAAAAATCCAAACTTACTACTACTACCAGACACAGTACAGTCATGTGCGACCCATACAAAACTAGACTGATGCATATAAAACTGTATTTGTGTACACATAGTTTAAGTACTGTGCAAGGCCACATATGAATATCAGTGTAACATTCTGTTCTGCACACACTCTCTTTGTCACATATGTACACACAAACAACACATGCTAGCACAGACCAAACAAAGGCTCATCAGTCCCTGGATAATCATACTGTCTGGTTGCCCTAGCTATGATTTGAGGACAATAGTGTACCAGGGGATGACAGTGAGGAGAATTCATAGATCATCTGCATTATTTCCCAGAATTCCATGCATCACAAAGCAGCAGTCTGCTGACTGTGATCTTATCAGTATGACTTCACTGAGAATGTGAGGTCACCATGTCAGGAGGATCTCAAAACAGAAAAGAGTGTTAAACAGTCCAGCAGAGACCAAGTGGAGGTCCAGAAAGCTGTATACATTTTTATATAATTTCTAATCATTTTCTTAAATGTTCGATCCTGAGCCCTGGCTACACTCAGTGGAGAGTTTCACAGGTTCTCTCAGTGCCTGTGTGAATTTCCTTTGCATTAGGTGGTGTTCTTCCACCTTCTAAGAACATCATGGTAGGTGAGAGTGTGCAGATATTACACAGGAACACAAATCAACCTGGATAATACAGAATAACACTTTATGAACACTCATTACTGTAATATATTTGTGAAATGTATTATGTCCACAAATATCCATTTGCACAAAATATAATCATTCAGACAAGATATGTTTGTTGTTGTTGTTGTTGATGTTGTTTTAGGTTAATCTAGCTAAGTAATAGTGGATGTCTATCTTACCCAAAAACCATTTTGTAACTACCGGTATGTACCCCAAACTGCATCCAGCTCTTCCTTAATGTCACATGGACATGCTGGTATGGTTTAAGACACAATACGACTTACTGCCCCCTATAAAAGTAATAAAGCCTAACAATGTAACTATATGTTGTAACATCATGGGGCAGCCATTTTGGGTAAGCCTTCTCACAGTAAATACATGCTATTCCTGTTATTTTAAATGCTTATTAATCAGACTGTGTGTTGTGACAATGTCCTCTGAAACTAGTATAATAATACATTTCGGGCGGTTATTAATGATAAAAAAAATGACTTGTCTTGACATGTCTTGGTCTTAATCAGCTACAGGTTAGGTTAGTTGAAAATCCTTTTAATTTGCCTATTTTGCTGAATTATTTTTCTAAGAGACTTTATTGTTTTCTGTATCTTGAAGACTAACGTTAATTAAAGATGACTCTCTGTCCTGCTGCTGAAGGTTTTAAAGGCCTTATTACTCCAGCACCCTTTCCCTGCACATTTCCTGCCACTCAAAGGATTGCTCTTTACACCATCCTGTTCAAGCTGGTTTGGGACAAAATCCAGTGCTGTGTGGAATAACTAGACACACTGTCCTTGTCTGAAGCCTCTCCCATACGGAGGAAGAGGAGCAGCAGGGTTGCTGTGGCAAAGTAAAAGTGCAGGGAAGTTACTTCCTCTATAAAGGGTAACGTCTCACTGTTCTATGGAGTGTGTGGAGTGTGTGTGGAAGCCCCACACTGGAGTATTCTCTTACCATTGGCAACCCTCAAGGAATAGCTTTGAGGCCTCAAACGAAAATATGAGCATTCTCTCCATGAGTGGTTTTTCTGATTTTATTTTTAAAATCCTTTTTAAATCATATTGCTTCATTGTGGTACACGTAAATGGTTTATGAACGTGTGTGTTTATAAAACACTTTCCACATGCCTTCAGAATGATCTATACCTGCATTGGATAATCCCAGCAGTTCTTTTAAGCCCACAATACTTAATCCAAGATGAAAAGCAGTCACCACAGCTTAGTCTACGCTGGTGTGAAAATGTAGAGGTTTCCACACAGATAAACAGACGTGGTGGTGGAGGATCCCACAGGAACCCAGCAGGGTCAAAATCCTGGCCATAGGCAAATCATAAGTGTTAGTTAACGTGTATGGAGGCAAAGATTGTATTTGTAAGGAAGAGGAGAGCAGGTGTGGAGTGTATGATATAAGACCACGATGGCAAGTCTGGACTGTTATTCAAAGGGACAGAAAACCCCACCGTCCCCTGAAGGAAAGATCATCCCCATGTGTATTACCATCATTGTCAGGTGGGACCTAAGAATTAAGTCCATGTTTGATGGTAAGAAGCCTGACTGTCCCTCTTGGGCAAATGAAAGCAAATCTGCACAGATATGACACTGTCACTTTGATAAAAAGGGAATATTTAGTCACACATTTTGCTTTGTCAGACTCACCAGGTAACTTATTCTGTGAATTTTGCTTGTAGTGACGCGTTTATGAAAAGCCGTTTAGTGGAACAGACGTGATAGTCATTGGCCTAAATGATGCAGACACTGGTGTGTTTGTGGTTTTATGCACTGGGTTTTCTTTTTGAGATTCTCCAGACTGCTTTCATTGTAATCAACAGCAGACAGTACTGTGCAAATGTCTTAGGCACATGCTGTGACTTCAAAAATAATGAAATAACTTCAAAAACAATGGAAATAAATCGTTCTCCTTCAAAGAAAACTACGACAACATGCAGTGACCAGTTCTCATTTTGGCGCTCAGCACTCCCATCTTCCTGCTAGTGGCTTCATCGTAGCTTTCACCACTAGCAATCATACAAGCCCTTCACACATAAACGTGGTTGATTTCCTTGTTGCCGTTTCCGTAACAAGTAGATTTTTCTGGGATAGGGTTGTTATCCCTATGCTCAACCCCCAACCTGGAGGACTAGGGATCATCTTCCCTAGTCCCGGGTAGAGATCAGTCTGATCTCTACCCGTCGACCTGTCCGATATGATTGGATCTACGGCATAACTCTCAGGGTCATTGAGATACACAAGCCCCCATACCACGACAAGGTCATGACCCTAATAAGCTCAACAATGTCTGGAAGATCCAGCAATACAGCATTAAGACCAAACTGAAACTGTAACAAAGTTGTGTCCTTTCCACCCTGTTATACGCATCAGAATGCTGGAGGATGACAGAAGACGACCTAAACAAACTGTCCATTTTCCACACAAAGATCTTATGGAGAATCCTGAGAATATTTTGGCCACGCAAGATCACAAATGAGGAGTTACTGAGCAAAGGTAACCAGGAGAGTTTGGGTACCATTCTAACAAAAAGAAGATGGAAATGGATAGGACATGTCATAAGAAGGGCAAATGATACCAACACAAAAACAGCACTTCATTGGACTCCTGAGGGCAAGAGAAAACAAGGAAGACAAAGGAATACCTGGCACAGAACAGTGGAGAAAGAAATGAGATCATGGGGTCATATTTGGGGGACCATCCCGAAAGAGGCCCAAGACATGCAGAAGTGGAAGAACTTTGTTGCTGCCCATCATACCTTCTAGGCATTATGGGCATGGATGGATGCAGTAAACAGTAATAAACTAAACAAAGTCAATATTTGGTGTAACAACCCTTTGCATTTTTCTTAAATAGTAGTCCCAGGTAGGATTTGTACAGCTGTGTAAAGAAATGAGCTGTAGGCTTTTCTGAGCATCTTGGAGAATCTGCCACAGTTCCTTTGGAGACTTTGACAGTTGCACTTGCTTATTTTTTTGCGTGCAAAACCTAGAAGCCTTCGTTATGTATTTTTTTTTTTTGGATTTGTTATCTTAATGACATACAAAATTATTCAAATATATTTTCTTTTTTTGGAAAAGTAATTTGGACATCTAAAATGTTCTTTTGTACCGACTCATTAATGCCGAGTTCATAAAAATAAATATTTATAGTAAAATTTGTATGAAAAAAACAGGGTGCCTAAGACTTTTACACAGTACTGTATCTTACATCGCGTATTTTTTTTGCTGATACTTTTATCCAAAGTGACTTACAATTGAGACAGGGTAAAACTGAACAGTTGAGGCTTAAGGGTATTGCTCGTGAACCCAACATTGGCAGCTTGGAGATGCTGTGATTTGAACTCATAACCCCAAGTTTTAACCATTACTACCTTTACATAAGGATCTATTGTCGAAAAACTATAAGACCAATTTAGTGCAAAGGTGAATAATAGCTCTGTAACATTACATTGTTAGATTTGGTGTTTGCTCATACTGTCTTATAGTATATACTAAATGAGTATGCTTGGTAATATACAATATACTAGAGACTGAATAGATTGCCAACTAATCTAAGCTTTGTTTTAATTAACTAGGATTATCTAAGAGCAACTGGGTCAGTAAGAAGAGCAAATTACCACTTTATCCATAATAGAAATGTATTAATTGTACGTCTAAAATGTGCCCGGTTCTGTGTTTGTTAGGTCCCTAAAGGTGGAGATAAACATCAGCTGATCATCTTGAGGTGCAAGATCATGAAGACACATCAACAACAGGGAATATGTTCAACAATGAGTTCATGATCAGAATCAAAGGTTGATATCTATCTGCTCTGCCATCTGCAGTTGGAGGTCCTATCTCGTGTCTAGCTCCTTCTCTCCCACTGAGCACCAGCTGTCATAATCTAATCAGCTAGGCCATTTAGCACATTCTCTCTCGCCACTCCTTTGTTTCTCCTTATCATATTTACATACATGCCAGTCAGAAAGGGTTCAACCAATCATTAAATTGCCATGATGAATAAGGAACAGGCAAGTTGAAAGTATCCAGGTCTCCAGGTAGCTATTAAAAATGCAAACATTTTTTGGATGAGTACTGTTCAGTACAACTGATGCTCAAATGACCTGGTCTGACATAGATTTTATGCATATTTGGATCATTCTTTTGTGGCTGAATCAGTATCATTAGATATTATGACACTATTTGCTCTTATGTTATCTGAAATGCACCTCCTAAATAATCCTGTATGCTCTCTCTACATTTTAGCTTTTATTATTTATGCTCTTATTTGAAGTAGTCTAAAATTAACAAACTAATCTAGAAATATCCAACCTTTAATCACTGTGCGGACTTGAGACTCACCAGGTGTCTAGTTTTTGCAGTTTATATTAGTACTATCTACGAATCTTTATTCTAACACTGTGTGTCCCTGCCTTTAAAGCACTTATTTAGAGTCTCATCAGGATCTGAGAGCAACCAGTTAATATGTGAAATGTAGTTTTCTTGATTTAATTGTTATTCTGTGAGATCGTGAATGCTTGGTGGCAAAATACTGATTAAATCAGAATAAAACACGCTGTAAGAAACTACATATTCACATCCAGCAGTTGGGAGAGTCGCTGAAAGTGTTATAATGCACTTTATTGCAATAGAAAGTTGCAAAGCCAGCATAGCTCTTCTCTCTGGAATTTACTACAACAGGCACAGCCTGACCCCTCAGTCATGAAACAACTGACTAAGCTTCTATGACTGATATGATCTGAGCCATACGTGCAGCCAGCACAAAGCCATAATCGCAGTGTTATCAGTAGTAGGGTTTGGGGTGGATAGGTTTAAGCCCTGGTGGAGATTTGGCCGTTCTTCTGTTATTGAATATTTCCATTGTCAGGCTAACAAAAGTGTGATGATCATGCGGAAAATGCTTACAAAGGAATTGCTTTCTTTGCATTGTAAACAGCACGCTGATATCAGCAGTTTTGAAGAGAAATTTGTGATAATTGGAAAAGCGTTGTTTTGTTTGCCATTTATGAGTCCTCACAACAAGCTGCCAGGGCCATAAAACGTCGAATAGAATCATAGCAAAATATTCAGTTCTGTTATTATTATTATTATTATTATTATTATTATTATTATTGTTATTATTATTATTATTATTCATTTTTAGAACCATTAATATGTTCATGAAAGATCATAAAAAATGCATGTAATATTCTAGGTAATTGCACCAAATAATTAAAATATATAAAATTGCCTCCCTTGTCTCAAGTCATGCATTTGTCTAATTTCCGCAAGAATTGAGAAGGCGTACAAAAGCATGCCCATTTCACTTCCTGACTAGACTTCCTGTTTTTTATTCAGACACTTTAGCTCAGACTGCTGCAGGGCGTCCCATCTGTCTGAGTCAGATATGCATCTGAAGAGTAGAGTGGATGTGTTTTGTACTCAAGCCCTTGTGCCTCATTCTAGCTGATTGCTCATTTTATAATGCTAATGGACACAGGCTGGTGTTGGGTTTCCCCTGTCAGCTGGCCACTGCCACCAGGAGAAACACTTAATGGGGGCTGATGGTTCACCAAGCAGAACTCATTCAACATGAGGTTTGGTATGTGAGATTGTGGTGCTGTGGCCTTTATGAGTCAAATGTATTTCATGTTGCTTGAACTCCTTTTTAGGATGTATCACTAGAGAAATGAGCTCCTACACTCATTAGTGCATATCTCTGGTAAAATATTAAGAAAAAATACTTGTTTAATACCAAAGAGTTCAATACCACATCATAGGTTAGATTCCCTTTCTCTTATGTATTCTTAAATGAACATGAGCATAACTGTAAGCATAAATTCAAGTAATTTAAGAGCACTTCTGAATAATTGTAATTCCACAAAAAGGACTGCCTACATAGTGCAACTGTTGACTACATGATGTTTTTTGTTTTTTTTTTTTTTAAAGTCATGAGACTGAGTAGTTGATATCCATGAATGGTACACCTTTCCAATGAATAGTCCTTTTTATTCTGTTAAGGTAGCACGAGAGCTATCGCCTTACATTGGCAAAGATCATTCAGTATAGCACAATGTGTTATTATTAGAGGGTTTATTGAAATGTAAATTCAGAGGACAAAGTGACCCAGATTTGTATCACAAGTGAAAGGGCATGACTTTTGTTGTGCAGGTGGAAACACTGGCAGTATTATGTTAAAGCTGTTAAGCGTTATTCTTTAGTATGTATTCTTCTGTATGAATATAAACCACACAGAATTATACAGACACAGACAAAACATTGGATGTAACGTATAAAAAACAAAAACTTCTTAGTAATCATATATATTAAACAGAAACTTGATGACCCAGTTCATACATTACATCTGACATGTAATATTAAATTAAATATCACATGTACACACACACACACACACACACACACACACACACACACACACACACACACAAAATCCAAAAACCTGATGTAGCACCAAATTTATCAAATTTTGATCACAATTATCATATATATATACACACACACACACACACACACACACACACACACACACACACACACACACACACACACACACACA
>JAQLOM010000012.1:9646049-9660785 GCA_030068315.1 Chrysichthys thysi | reverse complement strand
GTGTGTGTGTGTGTGTGTGTGTGTGTGTGTGTGTGTGTGTGTGTGTGTGTGTGTGTGTGTGTGTGTGTGTACGCAGTCATGACTGTAGTAGTCAGGTTGGGTCAACTTTTCTGATGCTAAACCAGTCCACAGATAAGTAGGTGCCCATCTGTAGCTAAATACATCTCCACTCAGGATTACAGTAGCGCTGAGAGCTGCTCTCCAAATCTTAATCCATTTCTCACCGATGTCAGCTACATCACATTACGTTACATTACACACACACCAGCACACCCCCACACCCCTTATTTCCTCTGATCAGCAGTGTGAGGCCAGCAGGCATGAGTTCTTCCCTCTGGTGCCCCGCTCTGCCAACAGCTGTGCCACCCATCCACAGTCATACATCAGCGCCCATGCCCATCCTCTCCCCCTCGGCCCGAGACGGGCACTCAGGTGTGCGCGCCAGCCTTGCTCGTCAGGTGTGTACATCCTCTTCCATCCCTCAATCTGTCAATTAGCGAAGCAAGTGCGTGTGTGCTACATTCCACGAGCTTTGATGTTGGCCGGCTGGCCTGTCACTAAGCGGTGTAGGGTGGAACAAAGCTGACATGGCTGTTTTCTATTTCTTTTATTAAGGCCTAAGATGTGGGGTGGAATTTTCAAGTCCTGTCATGCTGACAAAAGCTTTTTTTATTCAAAGTTGTACAAAGCAAATAGGCTTATGCATTACCTTTCTGACTTATTGTTTTATGTACACGCCAAAAACAACCACATAATCCTATATGGGTTTATTCGGTGGCGATGAGACTTGAAAGAAGTAGCATGCTCGTCTACACTGCCACAAATTAGTCTGTTAGTCTTTTATGTCTCAAGTAAGTATGAGGTCTGAAATGTGAATTCTCTCTGCAAAAGCCGTCTGCATTATCCCCACTGAGAGATGTGTGTGATGCCTGATTTAGCGAATGACCTTGTGTGTTCGGGGCTCTGTCTAGGTCTTAGAGAAAGCCGTCTTCTCCTTAAGATAGGCACGTTTTGGCACCTCGGACAGACGCGTAAACAGATGCAGTCTCTGTTAGTAATGACAGGTGATTATATGTGGCAGTGGTGCCAAGGCAATTAAACGGTGGGCTGACGGCACCATTTGGCGCACTGTTATCCCAGCGTTAGGGCTAATTGTAGCGGCACTTTCACTCCTGCCAGGACGTGGCTTCGAACATCGTTAATTTTACACCAGAACATGTCGTCTGCAGATGAATGCTGGCTTTGCTGGAGCTTGCTTCTATTCCAGGCAGGAACAGACACTCAGAAGTAATTAGCCTCGGGTTTTTTTCATCTGATTTGGTGTGCTTAGGTGGAGTGTGGTGACCATTAGGCTTCAGTGGCTCGACAGCTGTGACAGTGTTTCTGTTTGTTGTTTCTTTATCAGTTCTGCTTGATGCCTTTCAACTAGTATTACTCTGGCATGTATGAGAAATGTGTAATTTCATAGCATTTGTAGTTTTGACTCATTTGTGATAAGGTGACATGATCTTTATGAGTCGTATTAAGATTTGATAGCTCATGACACAGAAAATATTTTGAAATCGCTTTGATGGGACATTAAAAAAACAAGTTGCTTGTTAAAAACACTGCATGATTAAGGCAGTGTTCTGAAAAACGAATCATTTGTACAGAATGTCCAGATGTACAGTCAGTAAAGTGTTATGTCTGTTAATCACAATTGGCATCATTATGCAGTTGTGCGTACAGAATCTTCACCCAAAACAAATAAATACCCAACAGCAGCTCAAGGCCATAGAATGTAGCGGAGCAGGGTGACATTAATAATGACAAAATGAAGTCTAGAGGCTATCACTCTTGTGCTATATGCTACTATCTAGTGAATTTAGAGTAACTCAATAATAAGAAATTGAGCGCTCAACGACATACAGTCATCTAGCATACTGTATAGGTTTGGTGGTTTAGACATAATTTTCTTCAACTCTGTTTTATCCAGCAGATGTGTTTGCCTTGTTGCAGCAAAATTTCCAGTCCCATTACATTTCATAAACCACACAAAAGTCCTGACATTAACCTGCACATTGTCATCTTTTCTCATTCATGCATGGGAAAACAAGGGCATCGTGGTGAACTGATGTACAGACATTGTCCATGTCATAATCCCCCTTTACCTCTCCTGATCTTACTTGATCTATCTTACAGTAGTAATGGGTAGGGATATCATAAATGCATTTTCTCTTTGTTTGTGGAGATTTAATCCTTATTATTTTGCTATAAAGTAGACCTAGGAAGCCACTGAGTAGTTGGAGGCCCACTGGGGCAGCGTGACTCTTTCCCCAGTAGGCCTCTATGCCAGTGATTCCCAACCACTGTGCCGTGGCACATTAGTGTGCCGTGAGAGATCATCAGTTGTACCGTGGAAAATGATCCTAAATTTCTCCTAATTGGTCTGAAACGTATTATTTATTGCAAATAATTTGTCTTCGTTCATCTACGCGAGAGTGACAGGCAGAACAGTTAAATACTCTTCCACTAGGTGGAAGAAGAAGGCTGATCGATCTGTGTATCTACCTATTGCTTATACTTTTGCGACGTTTTTGTTTGGCGGTGTGCCGTCGCATTTTTCTAACACAAAATATGTGCCGTGGCTCAAAAAAGGCTGGGAAACACTGCTCTATGCATTAGCACTTGTTGCAGTTCCCTTTTTTGACCATTAGATGCAATAATAACTCGATGGAGCTAGCACTCTGTCCTACAATTGTGCAACATCTACTAAGGGGAGCAAATCAATGGAACATTGGACTATATCTGTCGAAACGCAGCAATTTCTAAAAATGGTTGTTGGCTCCAAAGAAGTAATTAGTGTTTCAGTGAACTGTAAGATGTAAGAAGTTATGAATGAGGACTTTATCCCCCTAACTACCAGAAAACAAAAAGTTGTTCAATCACATTGATTTTTAAATCCCCCAATCTTTGTGAGGTATTAAGAAGACTGAACACATTTTTTGGTATCATTGAAAAGCCCTAAATGTCCTCTCTAGAGGTACAAGGGAGTTAATGCAGTAAGGCACAGTGAGGCAGAAATATTTGGGTTTAGAAATGTCCACTACAGAGGACAAATTTGCATTGCTGGTAGTCAGGAGGATATGAAGCTTAACATGTGCTGAACAGCTTATATGTATATACCGGTATATATATGGTGGGGGGGACTATGGATGATGCACCACTGCAATTCCAGTTCCATCTATAAGCAGTTTTCAAACACAGTAAAATATGGAGGACATGCTAAAAACACTGAGATTTCCTGTAATTCAGAAAATATCTTCTATTTTATACATGATCTTGATTATATCTGTTTAATTCCAGTAGTACAGTATTAGTAAGGTAGCTGAATATACAGTAAGGACAGCTACCCTGGCTTAATTTGTGCTTAGCCTGGGCTGTGCCAAATAACACTCACTCGGTCTGCTGGACTGGTTAACATATGATGCCATTTGCTGTCGCCCAATGTGGCATGCTGTTATTCTTTAATTACTCTGGCTTTAACAGCGCAGGGCTTGGGCAGCCTCTGCTAACTAGCTTTAATCAGATGGGATCTCTAGGAACATGCTCTACCAGCGTGCAATGGTATGTATGACTTAACAGTCGTGTGCACACACCCCTTCCCCAGCAGATGCACATTATTTCTGTCTTCTACTTGGATCTCAAGCAATGATCCTGTTATCCCTGGATTTATGGTACTAGTGTTGGCAGAATGTGTCTGATGCAATAGCCTGGGCTAAAAATTCAGTGTGGTTATTTATGCAATTTCTCAAAGATTTTTCCTTCACATATTTCACTGTGTGAAATATTAATAGAAAGGTAGACTACATTGAAAGTGTAATCACTTTGTGTGCTTGGTAATCATCTTTAGTATGCAGTTTGTACATGGAGTAAATTGTACATTTCTGAATTTCTTTACCACCGTCCCAAAAAAAACATTTATAAAAAGCATAACACATTTTAAGCTCAAACCTACAAGACTATTGAATAGATTTTTTTTAATGTTGTTGGGATTTTTATGTTCAAACTAAAAAAGTAAAAGCAATTTCAGTTACAAAACATTGCTTTCAAAATTGCTTTCACTTTTACCATTAATATTGTATGAAGCCTGCCCTGGAGAGAATAACAGCATTGAGTCACTTCCTGTAATGTTGGAGACACTTGTAGAGAGATCTTGGTCCACTCTTTAATGCAGATCTTTTTAAGTTCCTTTATGTTCTCATGTTTCCTCATTAATTTAGCGCACCGGTTTAGCTCATCATCTTGTTGAAAGCGTCTGTGGCGAAGCCTGGACCTCCTGACAGAGGCAATCAAGCTTTGACATTAGGAGCAATATACTTTGACATTAGGAGAATATACTGTTACTTGGAATTAATGATGCCTTCAATCTTCACAAAATCCTTTGAAACACCACACACAAAATGGCCCAAAGTGTCACTGAGCCACCTCCATGGTTTACAGTGTTTCAGATCTTTTTCATTTATGCATCGCCCTTTTTCACTAAAATGCTAGTGGTGTAGTACATGACCAAAAATTTGATTTTGGTCTCATCACAAGACATGATGCCGATTCTAGATCTAACAACACTTTGTGAAGGTCATGAAGGTGCTGCATTTTGTGAGATGCTCTCAGGAACAGCTTATTGTTTAAAATGCTTTCAAGCAGCTTGTTATGATTGTGGAAAGCCAACAAGTACAAGAATTATAATCTGAATCCTGTAGCTCTATTTCTGTGATCTTTGAGCCATTTTCCAATTCCTGGAATAAGTAGTTTTGATAACCAAATTGGCCTAATTGTCACTATTTTAACTGCTCATATATTTTTGCATTAATAACAAATGGATTATATATGTTACAAGTCAAAGGTTTGTTCATAGATTTTTCTTTATTTTGACTATTTTCTTCAGTGTAGAACAATACTGAAGACATTCTTTGAAATAACAAATATGTCACATATTGAATGATGTGGTTACGACAGATATGTTTTATATTCTTCAAAGCAAGCAGCATCTACCTTGATGACAGCTTTGCACACTATTGACATTATCTTAAACAGCTTCATGAGGTAGTCACCTGAAATGCTTTTCAGTTAACAGCTGCAACTTGTCAAAAGTGCATTAGTGGAATTTCTTGCCAGCAGTTGTGTTGTGTCGATGTAATGCAATACAGTAAGTAGCCCTGTTAGTTAACTGCAATAATCCATATTATGTCAAGAACTGCTCCATGAAGTAAAGAGAAACGACAGTCCCTCATCACTTTGAGACATGAAGTATCTTTAAAGTAAAAAAAAATAAAGAAAAAACATTGAATAAGAAGGTGTATCCAAACATTGCACTTGTACTGTATAAATACAAAATGCAGATGGGTAAAGACACCGACAGAGTTCCTCACACCTGAGAGCAAAATAAAATAAATACAATATTTTTATTTTTCACAACTGGCAATGGTTTTTATTTAAAATATTCCTTAGGAGTATCAGTAATTTTGGCACAGATATTTTTTTGGATAAATTATGGGGTTTTTTGTATGAATAATATATTTGTAGATAGATTTTTGTTTATTTTTTCACTTATTGTTTGATTATAACATGCCTAATAATTATGTGTAATGTGCATTTTGTAACCATCCTTTGTGTTAATTTTTATTTAGGGTGCCAGTAATTGTGAAGGGCACTGTATTTTTAAAACAGCATATCTATCATGTGGCAGATTATTATTATTATTATTATTATTATTATTATTATTATTATTATTATTATTATTATTATTATTTTGTCTGCATTTATTTGGAATATTCTGATGTTCCTAATGCAAACACTGGGCACATTAGTGTAAGAGCTACTGTAATTGTGTGTGTATGTGTGTGTTGGCAGAGGACAGTGGTGTCAGATGGAGTATAATTAGGAATCGGTGAACAGACTGTCCTCCCGGTGGGGTTAGTATGCTAGATGCTGTTGGGATTCAGTGTTGTCAGTTTGGCCAAGGCCAGCGACTTCTAAATATTGGGTCAAAGACACTTCCTGTGTATTTCCATCTAATCCCCTCACACAGCTGTGCCAAACTCATCAGCAGTAATGAGACACACACACATACACACACACGCACACACACTTGCACACAAACCTACTGTAATGATGGCAAGTTAGTTTTTACGTGTAAACCAATGCAGAAACGTGCAGTCATGTTTAAAATTGTATAAAAGTTATTGTGGTTTTCCTGCTGAGGTTTTAAATATATTTGAATATCAAGCTGCTTAAAAAGCTGAACTCACATTTCAAGCTTGAGTCCTCTATAAGCGTTCAAGTTATTCCCAGATGACAGTCCTAAATAACTTTTGTCACAGACAATTATATTTGTGTTTAATTCCAGGCACAAAAATACCCATGCCAGTGTAGCTGATATAAGCATGACTGTTCAATTTGCCATGGACGTAACCACCTCATAACATACCATTAGAGCACAGCCATAATACAAAGGAGGGAGCTTAGAATTTGAAGGAGGGAACAGTCTGAGCATTCCTGATAATCCCTTTCTGATTGAAATGTCACTGATAGTGCGACGAGGCTTGTCACCCTGAATAACAAATTCTATATTTACTCAGGGCCAGACGAGAGCTCCACTGCCCAGGGTGCGCATGTCTTCCTCCATCAGCAGAAAAATGAATCAGCCCCGTTTAGGAAGCACAATGCAGGTGAGCCCCCGGGCAGGAATACTTTCTTAGCAGTTTTTTTTGGCAACAATATTTGTTACAGGTTCAGATTATTTAGTATTTTTGCTTCTTTGTTTCTCTGCTTTTGAAAACATAAATGACATCTGAATTCTCTATAAACAATATCTGTCAGAATTTTTTTTTTCTGATGCAGTATCCTGCAAGCAGCTCTGATTTTTTTCTGTGTTTGATGCAGCAGTTTTGTATGTAATATTTTGCAGAAATAATAACAATAATATATATCATATACCTTTGCCATATAGGGAAATATTGAGGAGATCAAACAAGCTAAAACACTTGTGTAGAGTACAATTTTTCCAAAAAGTGTATATACTGTATATAAAAATATAAGGAAAACACATATAAACCTTTAAAAGGAACATTTATTTAGGATGGGAGAAATCAATGTTATTCTATGACCCCACGGAGAGGCACAGGGAGCCATTTTGATGTCTGTGGAAGTTACAAACTATGGTTCTTCACCCAATAAAGGGTTAATATTGATAATCATGCCATTAAATACAGTAGGGAAAAGGTTATTTCTTTCAGATGCCAACTGACCTTCTGTTTTGCTGACCTAACTTTTACATTTATTTATTTTGTATTTATATTAACAGCCCGTCTGATTTTTTTCTTCCTGCTGTGTAAAGACACATTAACACTTGGGTTTTTTTTTTGAGTGGTTAAAATGGAGAGGGCAATTAAATGATCTTAGACAATAAGAAAATGTTATAATTGTGAAATTTCAACTTCATTTGTGCCCTATCGGTGAAAATTTGAGGAAATGAGAGAAAATTCATTATGGACCAAATTTGTGTGGCCACTGTGGCTGAGAAATATAACCATGATTTTGGATGTTTACATTTTTCATAGATTCACTTTCTTAAGGGTTTTAAGAAAAAAGAAAAAAATATATATATATCTCAAATTAGAGGTACCAGATCTACTGAGGTAAAGGAAAAAACATTAAAAGGCAAACAGGAAAAGGCTTTCAGTTGCACCGTTTAATGTATTTGCATGCTGGTGAGACAAGCCCTGTAAATACTGGAATTATCACAGTTAGTGAGTTAATTAACGAACGTTAAGGAGCCCCACAGGAGAGGGCTTTGACAGACTGCTAAAATGGTTTCTCATTACCTTTCCTGATGACCTTAGAGGTAATAACTACAGTGGCCTTCCCAGTCCTTCCCTCATGGTGGAATCCATCTGTATCGTGCAGTACCATATTTGAAAATAATATAAGAAAAGTGCAGCATATGATGTAAATATATTTAAGTTCAGCATGGAACAACACTGTTTTGGCACTAAGCATGATGTACTGAGTGTAATGTTTATTGAAAACTAAGCCTTTATTGTAGGCTTGTCCTCGGAAAGAGCTAGTTATTTGATTCCCATGGCAAATATTCTGGTGTTTTAGATACGCTTACCGCCTTCCATGTGTAACCTCCTTAAAAATCCACATGTCAAGAGTTTGCAAAACACTTTTTGAGTCTTTCATTGTGCTGATAGCTACTGCATGGTCTCTTACTGAGGTCAGACACTCAGTGTTATTGAATCAGGTCTGATCCACTGCCAATGAGAATCCAATGCCATTGATCTCTGTGTAATATGAGCTCATTAGTGTACTGACTCAGGGTCAGGTTGTTTGGGAAATGAAGAGGGTGGCCATTTTGACCTTAGCAAGCGCCTCCAATCGATTAGCTCTGACTGGGAAAATAAGCCACTGAGAGGTTAACTCTGCTTTGCCTGAAACACGATTACAGTACTTCAGCCTCTTGGTTAAAGCATTAGACCAGAGTAACTTAATTAGCACTTTCTTATAGTATTAATAATGACTTGGGCAGACTGATTTACATTGATTCTTGTTTCGTGTGTTTCATGAGACGAATGGCACCACATATTTGATGTGTTTAAGTTGTGTGAGAGTGCTTGCTAAACTGCTGTACTCAAAGGTAATGTTCTTCATGTATTAGATTAGAGGCAATAAGTATTTCAATTGAGTGTTACAGACAGAGTCAGGTAGGACTACAGATACTTTAAGGCACAAAATATGACCAGTGGTTTTAAGGTGGTGAATTTAGCACTTTTGGAAGCAATACAGTTTCACTTTATACAGTATAATCTCTCTCTCTCTCTCTCTCTCTCCCTCTCTCGATCCATAGCTGGATAGCGCCTCTCTGTTCTTGTCATTCATATGTTTATGAAAGCTATGGATTCCATTGAATAATTAACAAATTGCTGCTCTTACGATTACAAAGGCTGCCTTTTTGTCTATTGAACCTCATCTGTCCTCTAAACGATTGTTGACACTGTGGAGCAGCATCTAATATAAATGGTTAATGGGTTGTGATGACCAACTACATGGTTGAAAGACCGTGTAATCTCCCCTCAATTACCAAAAGGCGCATGCAGCCCTCTCTGAAGCCCTTCCCTTCCTCCCTTTCTCTCTCCCTCAACCAGCTGCCACTGATGAGCTCTGATCGTTGTGCTGTCAGGTGTAAAAAATGAAAAGCGCTGCACTAAGGAAGGCACTTAGATGCACTAGGCAGATGACTAGTTATTTGTGTGCTTGCACCATGTGTCACAGTAGAAACACGGCGGCCCTCTGCATCTGCACATCTATTGCTCTAATTAGCCATACAGTCTGTCAGCGCTGAAGTGGGCAGGAACTCTGCATATACAGAGGTGTGCAGCTGCATTAATACAATTCAGGCTCGCTCTGTGACAAGACACTCTTATGCAATAATCACAACCAGGCTCTCGTAGAGGTAACATTGCAGGCAGCGTTGCTTCTAGATTTGATTTAATATTCTCTCACACGTTTTTTTTTCTTCTTCTCTGAAACGTTTAAGTGAGCATACTGATATACAGAGGGATCAGTTCTTTGTCTGGAACCTTATCCAGCACCTTATTTCTAATTATTTGAGAAAAGAAACATTGTGAGTTCAGTGATGTTTCGATAATGGCTATCACTTTTGAGCTTCTTTTTGCAATGGCTTTGATTAAGAGGATTATACATAGCTTAATGAGGTTTCCAGTTGAGTGCACAGAGTAATGGGGATAATTTCCAGCCTGGGATTCTCTCTTTCACTGCAATCTTCACTCAGGTGATGGAACTGAATGATCCGAACTCCCCTCTCAGAAACGCATAACGTAATCAATACTGCCTCGGTATGAAATCATTTCAGCTGAAACTTCAACCTGTTTTCCAGTTCACAAGAAACAATTAAAATGAGTGCTTGAAAATTATATGATTTCATTCTTTAAAGATTTTGGACTGCTTCCTGCTTAAGGCTGAATGCAGCTGAAACTCCTCAAAATGGCATTCGAAATGGACAGGCATGAAGTTGGTGGTCTGTATATTCATCAGAGCATCTTGTGCTCTCGCTCTGACCCATGCTTCCCCTGATGATTCTGTTTTACTGTTGCTCCTGTGGGGCCACGGCTAAAGGCAGCAGACTGACTAATGTTTTTATAACCTCCTAGACAGGCAATACAAATGATTCCCAATCTAATCTAATCACGCTCTTCAAAAAAAAAAATGAAAAATGGAGCATTTGCAGATATATACTCAGCACTAATGTCACAGCTCTGGGTTCTTGGTTGCCTCTGGGCTTATACCATACACAGGTCCTTTCTCGCAGCGAGTAAGGGGAAAGAATGATGTGAATATTATTCCTTTCTCGGTGGCATTAGAAGCCCTCATGGTTTTGGCGACAACTTTATCGCGGCACCAATATGAAAACGGAAGGGGTTGGAGCTCATATTCAGCGATGATTGACAATTATGGCCACATAATTCTCCCCCTGTCATTTCTGCTCCCCGACTCCTTCCCTCTCCATCGAGGTGACATCCCTCAGATAGAGGGGGATAAATATGCCATAAATCAAGCCAAAGGCTTATAGGTCCCCACTGGGATAATCTGCCATGCTGCACCGGCCTAGTATTCATCATTAGATTGTGAACTAGAGCGAGGTCATGACACCAGGTAATTTCCTCTCTCCCACCCGCCCCCACTTTCAGTATCTTTCTCCCTATACCCCTCTCTCTCTCTCTCTCTCTCTCTCTCTCTCTCTCTCTCTCTCAGTCGCTCGCTCACTCTCTCTCAACCCTTGGACATGCACCTTGTGAATAGCCTCCTCATATCAACCAATAAGAGAGCATTAATATGAGAGTTTCCCATCCTCTTTCCCTGCCCCCCTACTGCATTCAGCGATAACCACATTTCCCATCAACATTTCTTCTCTCCTTTTTTTTCATCTGCCTCCCATTATGTAGCGTGTCTGTCATCCGCTGATTTATTAGCATGTCCTAGCACTGGCTGGCCAGCCTGGGTTTGGTTAGCGCTGGCGGTCCTGTCAGATATCGAGTTAATTACCAGCAGTAATGAGGGGCTGCTGCTTGGGTGGACATGACATTTGAGGCGTGTCGTTGGCGAAAAAACAAACAAATGAAAAAATTTCATTAGTACAAAGTGACAGCTTGCTTTTATCTGGCTGAGCCGCTCAGATTGAACTCCACTCTCCGTTGTTTGTTTGGAGCATAATGAACTGTGCACACATTTTCCTCTTCTTCTGACACAGGCGGTACCAGATTCTTCCTAACAGTCAACAATAACGATGAAAAAGCTCGCCCTGCGTGCATAGCCGCAAACACATCAATTATTCATCTTTGTTAGCCTTATTATTTCCCCTCCGTCGACATTAAATGCTACCTGGTATTTGAAGGGAGCTAATGATCAATGGGCCTTGAAGCCTGGGAATGCAGTGAGGTGTGTGACAGTACTGATTATATTTACACTTCATTCCCCTAAATATAGATCTGCTGTCCCACTGGTCGCGATGAATGCAGTGTTAGTGTAGAGATGTTGCCTCGTGAGGTGACAGCGGTGGAGAATACTGCTTGGTTGTAATGAGAGGGCTTGGGAGCAGGGGGCTCAGGGGAACACAAGAGGCCTGGATGCATCATTTCTACCTGCTAAGCAGATGTCTATACTGCACATATTCTCTTACGTGCTATATAGGTGCATGTCGCTGTAGATATGAAGGATACAAGAACACACCTCTCACTTACTGATACTCAATAAAATGGGTCTGAGGACCAAAATAACAAGATGACATAAACCTGGTGCTCTTTGCATCATATAGTGTTGTAATTTCGTAGCATTCCATACTTTTTGTAGCACGAGGAAGATTGTATGACACAGAAGCTTGTAAGGTAAGCGACGGACTACAGTAAAATTGAACTCTGTGTTCAATTTCCGTAATACTTTCAGACAAAACAGCATGATCAGCATCATGCTGTTGATTGAGATCTTACATTTTGCCAGTTTTAATTTGCTTCACTTCTTTGCCAAATCTACATTCTCCTTATAGATGTTCGTTTGTTTTTCCATCTTCCCTTCCCTTTCATTTCCCCATTTCAGTAATTCTTTTATTTTTCGATTTCCTTTATTTCTTGTCTGGCTAAATCACATCACCCCTCCCCTCCTTCCACCTTGATAAATAATTTGCCATGATGCGTGCAGCCGTCAGTCACGGAGGCCTGCGCGACGTGAGCTCTGCCGAGATGCGATAACTGCTCCCATCTCTTCACTGAGGCATGGAGATTTATTGAGCTGCGATAAGTGACGCGCTAGCCATCACGCTCAGCCAAATAGACTCCCCTATGCGTTTATTCTTATTGCGGCAAGAGATGCAAAATGTCTCCCCAGAGGGCCCAATTGCTGCCAAAGAGGCCTGGCAGCCTGTATGTGTCATTACTTTCTATTAGATAAAGAAGGAAATGCGGCTCTCTGGGACTTCGCCGATGATGGCAGTCGTTTGTGTGAGTGACAGAGCATCACTCACTGGCAGCCCCGAAGACGACTCCCAGGCACAGAGTCCCGTCTTACACTGTCATATTTTTCTTCCCTATTTAGATGTTTGCGTTGTCTTCGCTGCACTTCTAAGTCATTACGGATCAGAGGGCTCTCAGGCTGCTGCTGGAAACAGCCATGCTGTGCGGAAGCAATCCTATCACAGACTGTCACAACTTTGACACCTTTAAAGAAAAAGCTCTGCGTTTGGGCCTCAAAATGATGTGCATGTTTTCTGTGCGATAATAACTATGTAATACATATGTAATAGACGTAATTTGCCGTAAAATATGCTTCATTCAGAATGACGGTGTTACGTATTCTCAAGCTATAAACACGAAACACATTATGTAAGACTGAAAGCTGGAACAAAATTGGGTTTCATCAAGAAGTTTGTCTTAGAGACTGTGCATATATTTTAGCCATTCTTAATGTATGACATTGCTCCTGTCCACCTGCAGTAGACCAAATGTCCTTTCATTAAATATTCATACAGATGTTGCCTGTAATGATTTTCTGTCACCTTGTGTCTGTCCAGCTTATAGTTTCACTCCATTTTCTTCTTTGTCACATGCTATTGAAGTCAGTTAGCATGAAACAGGAATGGCTTTTAGCTCTGCACTTGCAGAAGTTTAAAATCAATGCTGTCACATACGGGGTGTAAGACACAATCAGTACGCAGATGGAGCCATTCTTTGATTGCCATATCTCTATGTAATGGTTTTGTAACTCTACAAGACCATACTGAATATCTGTAACTAATGCTAAATGCTAATCTACTTATTTACAGTCTTGTGTTATGGTTTACTGTTTTTTTTTGCTCTTGGCCAAGTTGCTCAGTGTGGTCATAGCATATGAATATGCTTGTAGTTCAGCACCAATATTTCTAATCAGTGTTTTTTCACACATCTATCTTTCTCATGTCCCTTACGAACTCCTAATCTTCAGTGGACCGATGCGACCACTCACTTTCAAGATCCTCATGTTCTTCAAAATGTACCATGAACTCATGTTATATGTGATGTATCCTTGACATATTCTCTCATCCTCAAAGTCCTGTATAATTCTGAGTGACCAGTAGAACTCCTAGATCTAGAAGATGGTGGTAAAAAGATTGGATGTCCTCTGTATGACCTAAACGCAGCTGTTTTATCATCACCATCCAGTGCTGCTTAGTGGAGGATGGACATCATCATAATCTCTCAAGACATTTTTCCCTGTCGCAATTGCTCCTTACAGTGTGATCCTTTCAAAGATGGTGCTTAGTCATCAAATTTCCACAGAAAAGTGCTCAGATGTTAGCAAGCCTTGTCCCAATGTACTCTCATATACATCCAAATAACATTAAACTTATTCTAATATATCTAGGTGTTGCGGCATTGAGACAGTAACAGGAAAGCATGCTGTAGATCACAGTATGATATATGATGCGTTATTCCTTTCTGCTTGTATGTGCATTAACTCTGGAATCAACCCACCATGACCCATAAAGTTTTGGAAATCCCTTAATAAACAACATGCTGAGTTTCATTCTGCATCATCATATAGGACGTTACATATGTTTTTGTGTTGAAATTTAATTTAGTAGCAATTATATTATAGGTGAGAATATCCAGGCATCTATATACAGCTCCAGTGCAGCTCCACAGTGCCTGGTGTGCACAAACACATGGTGTCTATGAGACAATTCACATTTACAGATTACATCTTGATGCTAAATCCCATTAACTATATGACCTGAATTCCAGAAAATTGGGATGTTAAAAAAAGACTTCCAAATCACGTGAGCCAATATTTTATTCACAACAGAACATAGATAAAACAAATGTTTAAATGAGAAATTTTACAATTTTATGCACAAAATGAGCTCATTTCAAATTTGATGCTTGCTACAGGTCCCACAAAAGTTGGGACAGGGGCATGTTTACCATGGTGTAGCATCTCCTCTCCCCTCGACGGCTGGGCATTGAGGTTATGAGTTTCTGGAGTTTTGGTGTTGGAATTTGGTCCCATTCATGCCTGATATAGATTTACAGCTGCTGAAGAGTCTGTGGTCATCTTTGACATATTTTTTGTTTAATGATGTGCCAAATGTTCTCTATAGGTGAAAGATCTGGACTGCAGGCAGCCAATTCAGCACCCGGACTGTTG
>JAQLOM010000012.1:9631032-9645949 GCA_030068315.1 Chrysichthys thysi | reverse complement strand
AAGAATGTCAAATTTGGACTCGTCTGACCATAGAACACTTTCCCACTTTGAAACAGTCCATTTCAAATGGGTCTTGGTCCACAGGACACGACGGCGCTTCTGGAACATGCTCAAATATGGCTTCCTTTTGGCATGATAGAGCTTTAGTTGGCATCTACAGATCTGCAAAATTTTGGCTCATGTAATTTGAAAGTCTTTTCGTTTTCATTTTATTCAACTTTAAAGAACATCCTAACTTTTCTGGAATTTGGGCTGTAGTTTAGTATGAGGTTCCTGTATGCAGAAATATGATTATTAACATGATTTGATATTATTGTTATTGTATACAGTTGAAACAAGATATTTACATACACTTCATACTTCATACACTTTTCTGTTTTAGATCAATAAATATGAACATATTTTTTGCATTTGTTAAATGTCAGAATCGAGTGAGGGAGAATTTTTATGTATGTTTTTATCACTTTCATCAAAGTCAGAAGTATACATACTCTAAGTATATTGTGTCTTTAAACAAAAAGAAAACTCCAGATGATTCCATTCTGAGCTTAAGAAGCTTCTGATAGGTTCATTGATTCCATTTGAGTTCATTGGTGGCACCTGTGGATGCATATAAAGGCACACCTCAAACACAGAGCCTCTTTCTTTGACATCATTGGAAAATCAAGAGAAATCAACCAAGATATCAGGAAAAGAACTGTGGACCTCCACAAGTGTGGCTCATCCTTAGGTGCAATTTCCGTGGCTGAAGGTCCCACGTTCATCCGTTCAGACAATAATACGCAAGTATAAAAAACATGGGAATGTACAACCCTCATATGGCTCGGGAAGGAGACGGATTCTGAATCCCAGAGAGGAATTTTTTTTGGTGCGAAATGTGCGAATCGACCCCAGGACAACAGCAAAAGACCTTGTGAAGATGCTGGCTGAAACTGGAAGACAGTGTGACTATCCACAGTAAAACGAGTCCTGTACCACCATGAGCTGAATGGTTACTCTGGGATGAGAAAGCCATTACCTCAAAACCACCATAAAAAGCCAGACTACAGTTCGCAACTGCACATGGGGACAAAAATCTTAATTTCTGGAGACATGTCCTGTGGTCTGACGAAACGAAAATAAAAAAACAAAAAAGTGTTCGGCCATAATGATAAACGGTATATTTGGAGGAAAAAGGGGGAAGCTTTGAAGCTCCAGAACACCATCCCAACTGTGAAGTATGGGGGTGGGAGTATAATGTTGTGTGCAGAAGGGACTGGTGCTCTTCACAAAATAGATGGCATCATGAGAAAAGAAAATTATGTGGAAATATTGAAGCAACATGTGAAGACATCAGCCAGGAAGTTAAAGCTGGGGCGCAAATGGGTCTTCCAAATGGACAATGACCTCAAGCATACCTCCATATTATTGAAACAGATTTGGGGCAATTCTACCAAATACTAAGGAAGTGTATGTAAATTTTTGACTGATGAAGGCAATAAAAAAAATTCCATAAAATTCTGTCTCTCTTTATTCTGACATTTAACAAATACAAAAAATATATTAATCTTTATTGATCTAAAACACTAAAGGTTTACTCTGATTTAATGTTTGACAGTAAAGGGAAAAAAAGTTCTTGTGTTTTTTTCTGAAGTGTATGTAAATATCTGGTTTAAACTCTATAGCAGGGGTCTCCAACGTTTTCCCACTGAGAGCTACTTTTAGAAAAAAAAAAATCGCCGTGAGCCCCCCCCCGCGCGTGCCTTAATACGGGCCTGAATACTCACTATTTTTAAAAAAACTCGCCAGTATGCATGCATGTATCCATTTCTTTCTCTTTTTACTATCACCCACTATTACTCACCGGCACCATCAAGTCCTGTGGAAAGGTGCTGTGGACTGTGGTGAAATGGCGCTCGACGTTGCACTTTTTACCAACCTCCACACTTGCTCTACAGATCAAAAGTAGGTTTTCTGCCTCTTGTTTCTTTTAGTAGCCATGGCCTTCCGCTAGCCTGCTGACACGGCGAAACTTATGCCTGGCCAACGTCTCTGGTAACGTCGTTGAATTCAGGAAGAACGGTATCAATATCCAATCAAATTAGACAACAGCATAATGGTATAATTGATTGGCAAATAATCATTTTATGTCAGCAGGGGGCGGGATAACTGTGAATTAGAATTGGCTCACCAAGTGATGAATGAAATTTGTGTTTTATGAAAATCTCTGTTTAAAATTAAGTATTTGCCCAGCCTTTGGTGAGCTACTCAGAAGGGGGCGGCGAGCGACTGGTAGCTCGCGAGCGACGGGTTGGAGACCCCTGCTTTATTGTATGCAATACTTCATGCAGTTACTGATTTGGATTTAGCTGATTTACCTACAATTCAAGTCATTTTTCAGGTTGTAAGGATGTTATGCCAAAATATGCAGACCTGCACTCTGACTAGATATGAGTTTGACCAAACAGAAACACTAGATGAAATCTTTGAATAAGGAAACCTTCAGTGGAATTTGCATATGCTCCTTTTATGGTCTGATGATTGACTTTGACAAATAATATCTAATGTACATTACTACAGTGTTAGGACTTTATTCTTAGGATAATTATAGATATTTTTTCCTCTCACTCTTTCTAGTTGATGTTGTTATTGTTAGGTGGGGTAATGCGTGTATGTTAGGGAATGAAACTCACTGTTACCTGTAAAATAATACACTAACTTTATATCCAGTATAAAATGAAATTGAAAATGATTGTGTGATGGCTTGCAGAATAGGGGAGGAGGGAAGATGATGTGTCTGTTATAAGTGCTACACAAATAACAGAAAATCGATTTGAAATTTTCCTACTGAAGAGATTTGATTAAACTTCAGCCATTACTTCAGCCCCTCCAGTTTTATTCCACTAAGTGCAACTTATCAGTTCCACTTCTGCCACATTAGTGGGTGTTGACCTCATGACTGGGCTCATTAACCACTGTTTATGTAGCCAGCAGCCTCTGGGCACACTTATTCTTATGCATTTGACAAATGGACAAATGTTGTTGTCCATCAGCTTTGACACCTCTGGTGTGTGTGTGTATGTTTGTGTTTTATTGGCTATACAAGGCTCTAGAGTTCTTTATAGCTTTGTTACAACACACCACTTTAATCTTAGGGTTTGAACTATGTCCGGAGTTCTCCAGCTAGAAATATCAGATATTATATATTTTATTATATATGCGTTTATTTTCATGGGTTTTAGTGCTTCATGCAGATATGTTTTAAATATTTTTGTGCTTTCTAGCCCCAAAATAGCGTATGGCTTTTAAGTTTAAAAGCCATAAATTTAATCTAGATTTTTTCCCCACTAATGGGATGAGAAGGTGATGGTTTTTATGCTATGCTGAAGTTTAGTTCACTTACTATACAGAATTACTATATGTTAAAGGATCAGTCCCCAGAGAGAGTTTATTTAATTCCATTTGATTTTTGTACCTACAACATAATCAAAGGCTAATAATAAACAGATTTTTCCACTATGGTCCACTATGTAGGATATAGGGGCATCTATTAGCAGAAATGGAACATAGTATTCATAAGTATATTTCCATTAGTGTATATTTAACATGAACTATGAATTATTGGTTTTGTATGTTTAGAATGAGTCCTTTATAGTTACATAAGGTGCGGGTCCACCTCTATGGAGCCACCATGTTGCACTGCTACAGTAGCACAGAACAGACAAACCTCTAGAGAACACCTTCCATGTTGCATGTTTTTAGCAAGATTTAAGTGGCAGTGTGAATCTGGAAGGAATACTACAGAGAAAAAGGAAGAGGAGAATCAGTGTTTGCTGGTGCTGTTTGAGAACACATTGAGAACCCAATTTTTGGAACACAGAGGATCATACCTTTTATTTAGAATGAGAAACTGAAGCGAGTGTGAACGTGAGTACCTGGAAGTACACTATCGGCAAGTGATGGCCACCGTACACTCTGATACATGCTTGAAAGGGGAGGCGCATCCAAATCCTATATAGTGGGCCTTTAAACATTTATATACTGACATTTTCTGTTAGGTGAAGTATACATAATACTTATGAAAGGCATCTCGATTGTCAGCACTTCGTAGCAGTTACTAAGATTTCCTCTACGTGAAAGTCTTCGGAACAAAAGGGTTTGTGATTTCTAGGTAACCGGGGGAAATTAGTTTGGTGACTGTTTATAGCAGTTATAAGGAATAGCTGGAACCAACTTGTGTTGTGGATGCGCCATAACATTAAATGTGACTATGAATGGGTACAAATCATTTTTTTTATAAATGAAAAATTGCTGTTGTTTGTGCATTCCTGTGGCATAAGCCCTTTATTCCTAAAGTACGACAACAGAAATTACAGCTAAAACATGTTGGTCAGACAAAGGTTAGATACAGTTGTTGACACAACTTTCACTAGCATGGCAGAGGTTGATATTTGAGTTTTTCTTTTTAATTTCACTGTTTCTATTTCCTCTCTCTCTCTTTCTTTCTTTTGTTCTTTCTTTCTTCTTCCCCTGTTACTTCATGTGATACGGGGCTGAAGGAGCAAAAAGCACATCAATTTTAATTTCGTCTTTCTTCTTCGAATGCAGCAACGACCAAATGCATTTGCACTTTTTCGTAATAACAGTCATAAATATGAATGTGACCAGAGATGCCCATGCCTTTGTGGAGTTCTTTTGATTCTCCCTCAGAGATGCCTTTTATACAATAGAATTTTAGCACATTTATTGCCGTCTGTCGAGTGCGTTGAAACGGTCTGATTTCTAACCGCTGATGTACTCTGATGCCACTGGAGGACGTGAAAGAGGCATCTGAAAGGAATCTATTTGGCATCTCTGCTCTTTTGTCTGCCATTCTCTCTGAAAAAGGGCCAGAAGCTTTTGTATCCACCTCTCTTCTTCTTTACCTCCAGTTTTCTCTTCTCAATGCCCCTTTGCTTTGTCAGGGGAATCATTACTTCTTTGGTGAATATTTCATACACTTCAATACCTCTCGTCTTATTCACCTGACAAATACGGCCTCTCATCCACCCACGAGCTGAGCAAATAAATAAAACACATCCTACTGAGAAACCTGGACAGCCCATTGTGTTTGTCTGTAACTTCTCCTTTTCTTGAGCGCTAGCCTTGCACAGCTGCAGTGGATTGGTAGATTCTTTGTGTTATGTTCCATGAGCCATAACAGCGTGGCCTTTCATATAATAAGACCTTTAATGAAATATTCTCTTTCTCAGCCTCAGCAAGATGTCCATTTGATACGATGTTTTGAAAGTTGTGTATTTTCTTTTGAAACTGACCATCACGTCAGTTCACGCTGCTGCATCCCTGCCAGGCTTCAGGGAGAGGAAGGAGCCCGAGAACACTTCTGAAGAAAGTTCCAGCTTTAAGAAGAACTTGATATGGAGACATCATAGCACCTTCGCTCTACCTAGACTCAACAGCAGAGTGCTCCAAACTGAAATTCTGACCTCTCGCTCTGTCTGTGATTCTAATTACATTACACCCTCTTATCAAGCTTGCTCCCAGGTGAGGGAATGGTATTAAGACATAATTATGTGAATAGAAATAATGTTTAGATTCACTAAGGTTGGCAGGATATAAGAACTAGTTTATTCACTTGGTGAAACAAGCTCATATTTAATTTAAGCTGAATTCCACAGCGTCCTCTGGCTACAATGTTTTTTTGCTTCTTCAGGTATATGGCAGGAGAAAGGATAGCCTAAGGGGTGTATGCTACTTTCAAAGCCTTCTGAGATTTCCCCTGTCCTCTTGTTGCTATCTTTTTTTGCTTCCATTCGTGACCAAACCTTTTGTTAGACTGCCCTTGGTCTCAGACTGCCCTTGGTCTTACATGTGTAGCTGTAATTATGAATGAGGCGAATGAGTTCTACAAACCATCTACTCTTTTTCTGTCCCTTCTGCTGTCAAGTAAAAGACCGATGTATATTAAAGTATTGATCTAAAAACAGAACGATGATTTACCCGTCACAGAAGATGTGCATGTGAGCTTTTCTGAACATCACTTTAAAAAAGAAAGAAAGAATGCTCTACAGGCCAGGATTGGAGGCTGTTAGATATCCATCCGGTCATGTTAAAATATCTTATTGATTGTAATGTTTCAAGCCACATTTCACAACTAAATTATCTCTAAACATGTGTGTCTGTGTTACAGCTGTCCTCATGAGTACCTTGAATTTCTGTGTTGGTTTTTCATTAGAGTGTGTGTGTCAGAGGCAACACAAGGGCCAGGCATGTACCTCCAGCAAGCAGACCACACCTCATCCTCTACCCAGAAAACGAGTCACATACGGGGACATGGATGCTCTAGTGGCCTGGTTAGTCTGGTGCTATTTTAGTGGGACTGTGTGAAGGGTGTTGGACAGCTGCAGTGGTCGTGGACACATGTGTTTGAGAGCTTGCTGTGACAGGGTGTCAGGAAGAGAAAGAGAGTGAGAAAGAAATGTTCCACACTTAAAAGAAAAACAGCTCCAGGTAGAGCGTGTCCCTTCGGACTGCAGTCCTGCCAAAGAATGGCTTTAAAGCACCACCAAGGCATTAAGGCTGAAGTAACACCTTCAGACAGTAGAACAATTCAAGGACTTTATTCTTATGAAATGCACAAGTTTGCTCATTCCTATGGGACGCTTATGTAGACAATATAAGATAAATACAAAACTAAAAAAATGACAAGGGTTAAAAAATTTGCAATATATTTTACATAAATTGTACAGGAATCCTGTTCTCTTAAAAATGTTTGTCTAGCATTCTTTGGATAACAGCATTCTAAATGGGTTCTAGTTAGAATAATTTCTGAAAGGGGACCCTTCTGGGACAAACTGAAAAAAAAAAAACCAACTTTAAGTAAGTTGCAACCCATTGCCTATTTATTTATCTCTGTTTCAGAAGATCACTGTCTACTCACCCAGGGAAAATGTTCTCCAAATGTCATAATTCACTAACTGTTCGTTTTTTCCTACACGTGATACATACCGAGTCCATCCTGAACATGGACTGAGGAGGACTCTTGGGAATTCTCCGAGGTTGACATTTTAATACAGGTAATTACATCCCAATCTTCCTGTGTATCCACCTGTAAAATTATATTAGCCATGCGATTTCCCATGGTCATATGGGGTGCAGCCCTATGAGAGAGTCCTATTTTCAGTGTTTGATTGTTTAATTGTATGCTGATCTAAGGTCTCACACATTTCTCAAGGTCATGGGAGTTTCCAGAGAGAGTGCTGTGAATATTGCAGGGAAACAAGGAGCGAAGTCCGGGATATTTGTTCACAGTCTTGCGCTAGATGGGTTTTTATGCTTTCATCTGAGATGAGTCAAAATATAATGTCTGTAGTCTGCAGTCAAAAACTCTCTGCCAATAAAGCGCATAGATGTGCCACATGTCATTGAGATAGATATCACTTATCACTTATTGTCTTTCCACATATTTTAAATCAAAGACAACATGATTTTTCATACATAAAAGCCCCAAATACAAATAATGCCGCGCATGAAATATAGGCCAGAACAAAGAAGAACAGGGACAGCTGTGAAGCTGAAATGAAGATCCATACTGCGTTACTCATTGACTTCAGCTCACAGCTTGGCCAGCAGCCACCATGCTGAAACTGGCACCACTGTGTTAGATGACTGCCAGCACATTTTCTCAAGTGACGAAGAAACTGTGTCTTATTAGTTCACACACTGTGTCGAAATTCTGGGCCTTTATAATGAATAATGTGCAGCCATGCAAACAATAAGTGAAGATGTTTGCCTATCTCCTTCTAGCTAGCTAACTAATTGTCAGGTTAGCATTTACTTACTTTGAATGCTCAACACTAGCCTAGTTCAGTATCAGCTGCTGTTTCAGTGTCCTACCAGAAAATGTCCTTAAGCCCTCCTCCAATCCCATCTGTAATAGCTGTGTTCTTCACGAGCCGGCACCTTGCATCAGCCAAATAGTGAGTACACGTAGAACGGGCCAGTGTAAATGTCAAGTGGAATAAGAACTCTCTGGCCTCTAAGGCCTTCGCCTTTACCCTTGACAAAGCGGAACTATTACCATAATTGTCCTGTAACTTTTCCTGAAAGGGGTTGTGGGAGTAGAGAGAGGAATTTTCAGCCCTGTGATGGGTGAATGGTGCAGGCCCCCCGTCTGCCCTCCTGTTCCTGCATCCAGACGATTCCCCATTGTGTTACGCTGAATGCAGTCCCCTTAGAACGCTCACTCATAACCGGCCATGAAATCTGGGCCTCCTCCCTCTCTATAGAGCCTGTCCACCCGACTGACACGTCCACTGCCTTTTTGTCCTCTGCTTTTCTCACCCAGCCAAAAGCTCTGAATGGACAATGGCTTCAGCGTTTGACATCTTTTATGTCATTTAGCATGTTTCTAATAAGAAAACTTTATTTATTCAATAAGAGGACAATTTGTTTATTAATATTTGAGAGGAATATGTTGTCAGATATGCTAATATGTGGGCTTAGATGTGACAGTACGATTGTCCTGGATAAAATGTGGCAAATGAAGCTGAATGGTGTTGAGCAAAAAGTTCTTGTCTTTCTGTGAGGCAGAGAATTTGCTTCAATTCAATGTACTCACTCCATCCTGCATGGAAATCCAGCGAACTCTGTGGACTTCCTATAGAGGGAGCTCTAGTGTCAAATACCCCACCTGTTCCCACAGCAGACCTCTTCCTCTTCATCCTAGCGCTTTGAAAATCGCTTTATTAACTTTAGGGTTTTCGAAAGGATTCATTACCTTAACTTTATTAAATTGTATTTATTTATGGCGCTATTTAGGAATTATAGGTCAGCGCAGCTGAAGAGTGTAAAGCTATCCAAAATTGCTTTTTAATAAATAGCAGTACAGACCACCAAAAGCGCATATTACCATAAAGAATGGGTTGGCGCAGTAAAGCAGCATGTGCGGCCCCTCACTTTAAGAAACTATTTAGCAGTATAGTAGTGCCTTATATGCTTGAAACATCTGTGTGGTTTTTCATGCTGATGTCTGAAAAAGTGTAAAGAGTTCAATTGTTTTATCCAGTCTCATTTTTCAACTTTCACCTAAACTGCATCGCACATCTTCCAGGCCCTTACTCTGACACCAATTAATGAACACAGAGGATTTATTTTCTTTCTTTTTTTCATTTTCTTCACATATCTGTATCTAACGGTGAAGTATGTGAGTTCCTCACCTAACTAGCTACTTAATGTGTAACAGCTGCATGTTATATTCTACTCATTATTTTAATTTTAATTTTTATTATTATTATTATTATTATTATTATTATTATTATTATTATTATTATTATTATTATCATCGTCGTCGTCATTGTTATTATTATTATTATTATTATTATTATTAGTGGACGCCATTGAATTGCAAACATAGCATGTGCAGCTGCATTCGCTGGGTTAAAAGTGTGCTTCGTCTTAATATCCTTTAAAAATAGTTTTGTACAATATTTTAAAGAGGTAACGTTCGTTTTGTATTCACAAAACAATTACCACGAGCAAATTCACGTTGTAGTGTGCACCATGTATAAAAGAAACGTGTTTAATGTTTTATTTACCGAATCTGATTTTCGTAGCGTTCTAAATAAAATATGCGCAAAATATACATCCTGCCGAGGTGTTGTACTGTACTTTTTAAAACTAATTTAAAGCAAATATATTTGTGTATATTTTTACATTGTGGGGAAATAAATGCATTCGGAAATAACCACAGTATATCTATAAAATTAGTTACTAGATTTAAAAACCCGTCTTGGTGTCATCACTTAGACAATTGCTGTGGGAAATATGTGGCTCACAAATAAAAAAAAAAGGGGGGGGCTTTGTTAAACTGAGAATATTGTTTTGCGAGCAGTGCTAAAGCCGGATGTGGGGATCTCCTCAGTGTTTAGTTGAAGGCACCGGTCTCTGCCTGAATAGCACTGAATTGTTTTATCCTCCAGAATAACAACAGGTACCTAAATTACCGCTTGTTAAACCCTTAAACATGTGCATTCAGTGGACTGATGAGAGACCAGGGTGATCACATGGCTCTGATAAATAAACACAGCGCAAAGGTGGATAAGTTAGCAATATAAACATTTACTCTATTATACTCTCATATTAAGGGAAGTGCTAGGCAACATCCATAGCTATGTTACAAATTCAAAGCCTCATTTATGTAGAAAAAAAAAGTCAATAGACACTTTCTCTTATTTTCTCCAACAAAAAATCACGGTTTTATGACGCGGGATTTGAAGTATTGCGTTTATCCATGCGGAGAATGTAAAATAGGGGGAAAAAAAACACGACGAAAAATATTCATTTCACTGTCCATTATCGTGTCAGACGGAGGGGCTCATAAGGCGGGAGTCCTGGCGTCTGCGTGCTTGTTCATCATCAGGACGTTGCTGCTCGGCTGTTTAAGTCCAAAGTAATGGTGTGTTAGTGCGAGCTGCTGTGCAGAAAGGGCCATTTTTGTCCAGTTGTGCACGCTTCCTGCGGGGTTCTGCACAGCAGTCCTGCTCATTACTGCAGACCTTTTCGGATGATCGGGAGTCGTTGCTGTTTCGGCCAAAGACCAAATTTTGGGCTTTTGTGGTGGGTTTAGATTCCTCAAGGGCTGTACAGTGGGGCTCTGCCTGTCCTCGTCCCTCTGCCCGTCCACGCAGACGTCTCTGTCCTTCATGCCGTTGCTTTTTACAAAACCTTTCTCCTGTCCCTGAGTGTCCTCAAAGCCCTCGGACGCGTCTGAGTCACTCCTGTCCGTCTCGGCGCTTTTGGAGTGCGACCTGAGCTCGTCCCGACAGTCCGCTTTGTTCTCGATGTTCTCCGTGTCGATGTTCTCCAGGTCGATCTCCTCGTCGTCGTCCTCGTCCCGCTTGTCCTCCTCCTCCTCCTCCTCCTCGCCCTCGTTGTCGCTCGGGTAAACGTTTCCTTCCTCGTCCGGTTGTGTCTTTGGTACCCACGTCATCTTGTTCTCCTTCTTCAGTCTCCTGCGCGCGTTGGCGAACCAGGTGGACACTTGGGTGAGGGTCATTTTGGTGATGATGGCCAGCATGATCTTCTCGCCCTTGGTGGGGTATGGGTTCTTCCGGTGCTCGCTCAGCCAGGCCTTCAGAGTGCTCGTGCTCTCGCGCGTGGCGTTTTTGGGTCGGGACGCGTCTCCGTACTGGTACTGGCTGTAAGGGAAGAAAGCGGGGTGCGCAGGAGGAAACCCAGGGTGCTGCATGCCGGGGCTCTCTTTCAGCTCGTATGGACTGGCCTGGAAAAACAAGTACAAGTGCACGAGCACGTGAGACGCGCGTGGGGAAAACGGAGCGCATCCTCATATCTCTTACACAGCAAACTCATCGGGTTTAATACTAATACTACTACTACTACTACTACTACTACTACTACTACTACTAATAATAATAATAATAATAATAAACACCTGACTCAAAACAGCACTGTCGGGTCTTTTAAGGTGATCTCAGTGCTTTCAGGAACTGTTTTGTAAATGGTCTAAAAAGAAGCCTAAAGTGGAACTCCTCTGTGCTTTAAAGTGCACAGTGATTAATGAACAATGTAATAATAATAATAATTATTATTATTATTATTGTTGTTGTTGTTGTGCTCTCATCATCATCATCATCATCATTATTATTATTATTATTAATATTATTGTACGGCTTGTATAGACACCATAGGTGATAATGTAACCCAGCACTCTGGATGGGGTTGGGTGTTTCTACAGAAGGTTACTCTGTAGTATGTTTGCACTGTACATTTCGTTCATAACAAAACACACACACACACACACACACACACACACACACACACACACACACACACACACACACACACACACACTGTATTTCGCCTATGACAGAAAATGATTGAAATGCATCTCTACTATTGCTGTCGTTAACAACATGAAAGTTAATAACAACTACCATCTGAAACAATTATGTGACTGAGGCAGCTGACTTTGCATTGCCTGATTAAAACATCTTCAGGCATACATAATACAATCCATTGCCTACATCCTGCAAAGAACTTCCTCTGTCCCTGCAACTGTGGTGGGCGTACCTGCAGAAAATGACAGCAAGCCATGATTCTAACAGGACTGAAGCAGAGAGAGAGAGTTTCCAAGAAAAGATCTCCAGGTGGCTGCTGTTTACTGAAATGGCTTATTATTACCACATACACACACACTATTATTTCCCTCTTCTCCTACATTTAATAAACATCCCCCATAATGATAAATCATCAGCGTGACAAGGTGGATGAGATTGAAAAACTCAGTGGAGCATAACCAGCTCGCACACTTCCGTATAAGGAATCAGGAGTGAGGACTCCTTACACTGATCTAATTATAGCACCAGTGCATCTCTTACAAACTCTACAACACACTTCAGTGGAGCTGCAGATGCTTCACGATGCTTTGATGCTACATGTGCTATATGCTTTGCAGTGCATTGTGACCAGATTGCAATGAATGGCAAAGCAGTGCACAAAGCAGAAAGATCATATAATATATAAAGGGACTAGCAGAGATGGAATAAAACACACACATAGACAGAGAGAGTGAGTGAGTGAGTGAGTGAGAGATCGAGAGAGAGAGAGTGAGAGATAGAGAAATACTTAACTCCACTCGCCACCAGTCCTCTGTTCCCACCATGTGTTTTTAATGATGCGAGCTGCAGTGTGGGTGATTAAATTGTATGCACAGACATGCTCATTAAATCGAATAAAGACACTCTAATCTGCACATCTACAACATTACGCTAAACTAGGACAACCCTGTGTTAGGTACCGACAGGCTGTATTTACCTGACAGCTGTGTACTAAGCAAGTGAATTGGACAATTATACAGGCATTTATGGATTATTATGACTTTAAATATTAAAATGAGGGTTAAACAGAGGGATACACACAAGGATTTGAAGGTACAGACAAGGATTCAAAGGTTTGCTCGGAATATCTGTTTAGAGTATCATCCTCAGGGGATATACCGTATAGAACAAGCTCACCTTGATTTGCATTCAAAGTACCTTTCAATATCTACTGTGTTCTTCGGGGTAATTTGGCGAGAAATTACTTCGTGAAGCCAATGAGTAAGAACTGTAATGCATTATGTGTTGAATTTGTATTGACAATGAATTATTGTGGATTGTGGAGTTTTGTGTGATCCTCTGATGTAAGTCGGAGATGATCAGGTGTTTAGTGGGTGGAGAGCTTTCAAATGGCTTGAGAGGTAGAAAATAGCCTGTAGTGTGTTCATTTTTTTTTTCTGTGCTTTCTGATTCTGCCTCAGACTTGCATGGCCGGTGGTGTGACTAATAAAAACCCAGTGATGCCTGGGTAGCTCACACATACAATATCCCCTTGTGTGTGCGTAGAGGACTGGTTCACAAGCATACCGACACTTTAGACAACACAGAAAGAGAGTACAATTTTGAAAACAGCTGTTTTGAGTGCTTCGGAGTGGTGCTGTTTGCCATATCTTCTGGAGATCATTGGATGGGAACATAATTGGGTGTACTCTGTGGGTGGGAGGGATGCCATACTCTCTCTTCCCCGTCAGTCATAGCAACACTAGCCAATCAGAGGTGTTTCTGAGCACACATATGTGGAAAATATCAGACAATTATTCCTTCTGAGAATTTTAAGCTGCCCTGTGATGCAGCATGAGCAACAGTTTAAAAAGATGCGGTTGGCTGGCTTCACGTGTCTCGGAGGAAGCACATGTTAGCCTTCACCCGTTCCAGTGGGTCCTCTTGTATGGGAGGGGAGAGCAGGCTGGTGGGAGGGAATTATTCCAGACCATATTTGGGAGGAAATTGGGGGAGAGAAATTAAAAAGGCTGTTTTGAAATAAAACTCTAACGTCCTTAAATGTTGCTCATTGCATGTACAGTAGTTCACTTTCATTACGTACGCCCATAGTCTGAGCAGATGCCCAAAAGGTAAATGCTTTAAATCCTCACTTCGATGTGTGCAATATGTGTGCAGTATATGCTCTCTGTATACAGCCACTGTGTGTGAATATGTGTGCATGTGTGCAAAGGAAGAGGAAAAGCTTGAAAAAAATCACGAGAAAAATTGAAAGAGAAACAAATAGAGTACATGTGTGGGCGAGTCAGAATGTACCAATGCAAATGTATTCAACTATCAGTGTGACAACAAGTGGGAGAGAGATAATCAATTAAAAATGATTCTGATCCCCTTTCAGCTCTGTTCTGCTCTTTCTTTACAGTTACAGCCTTCCCCTATAGAGCTAGCTCTGCTCTCGATGCAGCACCCTGCTCTCTGTGTGTTTGTGTGTATGTGGACGCGGATATGCAGCCCTACACCCACCCACCAGCACATCTTTCTGTGAAAGTGAGACCAATTAGCTCAGCTCAATATTATCGCCTCAGGCAGATTTAGGACTAGAAAAAAAGATGTATGAGCTAAGGGAACTGCAAATTTGTGCTTGCTATATTAACGTGTTTGTTCCTTTGACAGGTGTAAGTAAGTGGCTTGATTTATTTAAACGAAATTACGTTTAATTTCCAAGCATTTTATAATGAAAATCAATTCAGGGATGGGAATATTTGTCTTTCGTGGTTTATGGACAATATGCGTTCAAATAATTTAGCGTTTATTTAGTGAGGAAGGTAGGTTTTGTTTGTGCCCTGAAAAGATATGCAGACAGCTGTTTGTAGAATATTTGTCACACTCCTGGTCTGTAATACTCTGCACTGTGGTATCTCTTTGATCATCAGACCTGTCTATATTGTTGAAAGCACTACATTTGAGTCCTGATGCTGTAAAATACTGACCATTGCTGGCGCTGCAATTCACTGGATTGTTTTTATGGATCTCTGTGTGTGTGTGTGTGTGTGTGTGTGTGTGTGTGTGTGTGTGTGTGTGTGTGTGTGTGTGTGTGTGTG
>JAQLOM010000012.1:9608867-9620268 GCA_030068315.1 Chrysichthys thysi | reverse complement strand
ACACACACACACACACACACACACACACACACACACACACACACACACACACACACACACACACACACACCAGGAATGTGAGGCAGGCTTGTCAAAGCTTCAATGCCAGGTGCGTTGGTCTGAGGGTCAACTGAGCACAGCACCGCATGTTGTGTGTTCAATTGATCATACAGGTGCTTGACGAATGACCGTTATTCTTTTCTCTCTAAATAAGCGTTATGGCTGTGGTTTCCAGGATCCACTGCCCTGCTGAACAACACTGTAGCATTAAGCATTGCCTATCGCTCTTACATACAAACTGTGAGTATTCTTAACAAGCACTGAGGCAGGTGCCATGCAGTAAAAGATCTCACTGCAGCGTTTAATGTGGCCATTGCAAATGATAATCCTTTTTTCCCCCTTCACAGCTTCACTGCTTCAGATCTGGCTATAGATATGACGAGGCGCATTAGTTCCACCAAGTGTTATCTTTGCCTTTACTGTCTCATGACCATGAGGCAGAGTGCCGTGGCAGCTATAGCTGCGCTATGGTGCTGAATACAAGGCTGGATGTTAGACTGCTGAATACCTCAGACAGATCTAACACCTTCCACCTCAGTGATTTGTTATGGTCAGGCATTGCCCCACAGACCTCCGCTCCTCCTCTACCAATCGCATTATAGCTCTATAGCTGCTTCCCTGCTGCTCTGATCTCAGAACAGTGTTCTCTTGCTAAATCCTGACCCTATCCCTTATCAGAGGACGTGCAGAACCTGATCACAGATCAGCACAACAAGCCAACTTCTACCAACATCCTCGTTTGTCGAGCCAACTGTGTGGAACCATACTTGTTCAGGGCCGAGGCAGCATAATCCTATTAACAGCTCCCCTTCTGAGCAAAGGAGAGGGGAATGTGAGGGCTGAAACGAAAGCCCAGCAGCAGCCAAAAGAGCAGCAAGAGGCCTACTCTGCTTGCCACTTAACTGGGTTTAGCTTCATCGCAATAGCTGTGTAATTTCAGTCTTTTCCTTGTTGTTGTTCACTTAAAATCGAATCACATCCATGACTGATAGCTCACAGAGAAACGATGGAACAGAGAGAGAAACGGATAGCAGATAGCCTCACTGAAACTATTTGCAACTGAAAATACCAGTGTGCTGTCAACCTGGTGGAGAGATTGTGTTTCAGAAAGTTCATGTTCTCCATGTACTTGAGATGAGTGAAATAATAAAGTGAAGCACTCTCTGTGTCCTTATTGGAGTTGTAGTCCAATTGCCTTGTTAAATTGGTTCGGCAACGTCTGCTGTTATTGCGATAAATGTTTGCCTGTGTTGTTTCCGTGTAATTCGATTCAGTGTTATTATATGAAACGTGAGAGATAATTCTGCTGCTCCTGCCATTTAAACATGCAAATGATTGTGCTCCAGATTCCACAGAGGTATGTACAGCTCCTCTGTAGAGGCGCAGTAACCAAACCCTGATCTTTGACTGAGAAGCTTTGTGTGGTTCGGTTTATCTCCCTCCACTTAGTGTGTGAGCGGTAATCTTCAAAGGCGTCAGTTTAGCTCCACTACAATGGCCCCTTAAGGAGATGGAGATTGTGCTGATCATTAAATATACTTATATTCACCAGAGGCTCGCACAGTAATATCAGTATATTTAAGAGAAAAGGGCTTTATTTTACTTATTTATTAGCTACAAAGTGCACACCTATTTTACAGGCCAACACTCCACCCAGACAATGAATATGAAGGATGGAGGCAAATGTATGTGGCCACAGCCAGTTGAGAGTTCTCGCATTGAATTTTCAATGGCACAGCGACATCGCAGTCATTTCCCATGCCTGCTTACCGAAGCTGTGTCTCTTAGGACTCTGTTTATTATTCAAATCCAGCGAGGATTTGTTATTGCAGTTTTATTGCATTAGATATGAATGATGGAAAGCAGTGAAAGGCTGCGGTTGGACGGGAGAGGCTGTCACTGCTGCTGTGTAAATCTGGTTGACATATTTTTCACTCAGATCAAATTTCAATATTCAGGCTGTGGTGAATCAGATGCAAATTATGGATTTTTCATTTTCAGCACTCATGCGAGAGTACATCACTTCATATCAACAGCCCTTATTGTCAGCTTTGCCGTACCAGTCCCCATGACTCTGCTTCACACGAATCATATCACCATTATATTTTTCTGCTCAGGATTATGAAGGTATGAATACAAATTTGGTCTAGTTAGGTTTTTTTTTTATTGCTTAATGCACATTAGTCTTAACAGACACCACATTTCATAGAGAAATGACTTCTTCTCTGTCTAGACAATACTTCTGTTGCATGTCATTCACTGATTTCTTTTAGCAGTACACAGCTTGGATTAACTGCTCATATTTGGCAAGGAAGAACCTGTAGGTCTGTGGAAGAGGCACATGCATACACTTGCATATACACCCATACACAAATGTGTACACACACACACACACACACACGCACACACACACATCCTGTTCCTCTACAGTCCCAGCGCAGACCTATCACGTCTGATTAGTGGGGTGTCAGCTTTGTGTTTTTGCCCTTAAGCTACGGTGCTTGTATGACAGCGATACCTCGTCCCTTATCGACTCACTTTCTTTTCAAAAGCTCCCCTCCTCTGGTCAGCGTGGGCATGGAGGAGGCGAGTGCCTGCGCCGGCCTCTGATTCGGCCCTGTCTCGCCGGCGGCTGTGTGTGGAAATTGTGTTTAGGAGCACAGGTGCCCACACTAAGTGTGTATCAATGGCCTGTTAACCAGGGTGCTCAAATTGAAGTGGGAGGGTTGTAATTAGAGGCAGAGCTCTTTTGTTGCTGCTTGAAAGGCCAGCGGGAGGGGGGAGAGCAGCACAATGTGGAGGGTTGCCGGAGCTCTCTGAGCAGCATGGTGTTGTGGACTGGGTGGGAGATTATGAGCACTGTGAAGCGTGACTGGAGTGGAGTGGGAGAGGGGAGAGTTGGCCCTCGGTGGCCTCTCTATGGGCTCTCTGCTTACAGCCTCGGGCTAAAGCTCAGACTGAATGATCTATACTTCTGATTACGCCACTCATACTTTCTGTTTTATGAGGCAGAGCAAAAGGTAAGAACATTAGGAACGTTAGGACCCGGCTTTTGTTGGTGGTGTCTGGCAAATTTTGGTGTTGGGTGCCAAATTATGTGTGTAGTGGAATGACAGTGCAGTGGTTAAAGCTCTGAGCTAGCGATTGGAAGACTGTTACTTTTAAGTCCTATGAGTTCCACAGAGCCACTCTTGCACCCTTGAGGAAGTCCCTTAAAATGCTAAAAGTTGGAGTTGTTCTTTTTTTTTTTAAATAAAAATGCAGAAATGTAAATTATATGCTGTATTGGTAAAAATGCACGTGTCTATATCTCTGTCTGCCTCCTTACACCATCTATCATCCAGCTATCGTTTACTCTATCGTTTCTTTTCTCTCCAGCTTGTATATGTAGGGTGTGTGTCTTGTAGATAGCTCTCAGCTGTGCTGTACTAATCACTCTACATTTGACCTCAGGCTAAATCAGCAGGACGATCCATTCATCATCACTCCAGCTGGAGAGGGGTTGTGTGGCGCTACAGGACGCCCCAACATGTGACAGCTGAGGCCCCCAAACTGTGCTCCTCATAGGGGGGTGAGCACATCAAGCCTGGTCAATTCACACACCTACACACACCCCTACATGGGCTTTGCTGTTCGGGACAACCTCAAAACCAATGCAGGCTTCTTATCTGACTGAGGGCAGAAGGGGAACCATTGTTTGATAACCCACACACCCCCCACAGAAAGGGGGAGGGGACTACTTTTCAGAGATTGGCTGTTTTAGTGCCAACCCACACAGGTTAAGGCCTGAGCTTTTCCACTGGAGCCCAGTCCAAATGGTGCACCCACTTGCACTGATGCTCATTAATGATCTCCAGAAAGATATTTAACCTCACGCTGAGTCCTCCACCAACATTGCTTACACAAGACCCCCCTGCATGCTGTGTCTGACGTGGACACACACACAGAGGGTTCCTCTTTAGGGTGGTTCTCAGAATGTGTCCCACTCTGTTGGTTCACAGCCACCTACAGAAGGTCAGAGGGGCTTCATGGTACTCACTCTGGTTATATCCTGACCCACTACCACTGCCGCATCATCTGCTACAGCCATTAGCCTAATGGCTACAGAAGGGCCATGGAGTGTGACTAATTTCGTGCTACCATTCATCTCTGTAGGTGATAATGACTGTTTTAGCCCATATGTTTACTATTCTCTGTATTTTCTAAATAATTAAACAGAAATATGTGTCATTAAAAATATGACTTTTGTGTGGATCCATAGAGGATATTTCATTTATTTAGAAAAAGTCAGATTTAGTTATGGAAAATGTGCTATTTTGACCTTTTACCTTTTGCCCCACACTGAAGCATGTAGACAGACACATCTGTGAGGTCTTCACTAGTAGCAAAACCACCCTTGTTCCTTCTGGCATTCTTTACCGATCATTAAAACTGTCTGTCTGTTCTGCTCTATAAACTAGAGATTAGTTACAGCATTCGGACGCACTAAAATGCTGAGATCTTTATAAGCAGAAGCATGTCTGTTTTGAAAATGATCCTTCATAGATAAATGGCAGAAAACACTCCAGGAGGTACTCTTTTTATGATTTATGCATCAGCTATAAAGTTGCTGTATGCATGCTTATTGGCTGAAATGCTGGTGATTAGTTTGCATATTGCTCAGCCTTAAATGGTCTTGAAAGCTCTATAGGAGAAACGTTCTTCCCCTTTTCCGCTTGTTATGAAGGGAAATGACTGTTCTTTCCTCCGTTCACATGCATCTGCCATCGTCAAAAAAAAGAAAAAGCCCATGCAAACTTTACATTTTCTCTATGGAAAAGAGAACCTTTTTAGGTCACTGGAAAGATTCCGACTTTTTTTTCCCTGTGCACGTCACCCATTGAAGCGCCTCTGAAGTGGAAGGGTCCATTCAGTTGTTTAGCAATGCCTTTTGAAGTCGCTTTTCAGGTCATTAGCCCATTTCCCATTCAGCCAGATTCTTCATGACAGCCATTTTAGCTCAACAATGACCGTTAATGAGTTAACGCTTCTGTTGCATTCTCTGTTTTCATACAAGCTGGCCCGTAAGGCACATGGGCCGCCTCTCCATTGGCTGCCTGTCTTTTTATTGGGTATCATAACAACTCCCAGCTGTGGGAGGGGACGCTGAGGTTTGAAGTTAACACAGTCTGAGAGGGGTCATGCCAAAGTTGAGAGGTCAGTGCATTGTTGTGCTGCCAGTAAGAAGTGTATTTAGGAGCCTGTAAACAGTGCTCATCTCATTTGGCCTAAGTTGCCTTCCCTGCTAGCCTTTTGTGTATGCTTATTCAAGTAGCCAATTACACCCCGAGCTTCTCAATAGGGTTAATTTTTAGTCCGCTTTGTGCTTCTTGTGTATCAAGTGCTCCTTGATAGGCGAAAGGGCTCTGTAATTGATGATCATTAAGGGCTGTAAAGCTGTTTGGGCTTTGGAGAGTGATTTGTGAATGAAGACAGATGCAGTGCTATAACGGCACTTCTCTGGAGACCATTGTCAAAGTGAGAATGAAATGGGAACTAAGCGATTTGACTGGCACTGTGGTCCTGACCTTCAGCTAGCTGAGATTAAGTAATGCTAAGATAATGAACCAAGAGTCATGAGGGTTCTCATGCATTCACCAACTGCCTTAAAACAAACTGCTTTTGTACAAAATCCACAGCCCTGTGGATAAGCATAAAGAATATGAGTCAAATCCAAACTGGAAATACAAAGATTCGTTTGTTATTTGTTTTCCAGGTCACTGTGTGGTAAAGCTTCACAACACTGGGGCACAAAAAAGTGATGAAAAAACAAAGAAAACAATCAGCTGCAGCAGTGTTGGGCCTGTCAGTCAAGTGCGCCTTAATCTTAATGGAATCAGGCTTATAAGAGAGGAAGACCCTGAAAGATCACTACGGCCAGGGAGGCCTGGAAAGACTCCTCTTCATCTGATGTGTCCCCTATCCACTCATCTGTCTATCAAAGCTTGCCTCTCTTCCCATGTCCACAATCCTCTCTCCTCCCTACCGCACCTCTGTTTCCTTTCCTTTCCTTTCCTTTCCATATCAGTCGCTCTCCAGCAGAGAGGCCCACAGAGAATCTGATCTCTCTCTATGGGAAACCGCAAGGTTTGGTTTTCTGCCTTATCGTCTGATTCACTCCCACTTCCTTACTGGCTCAAATATTTGCAGAGCCAACATGCCATTTAGCATGTGTGTAATTGACGCAGTGATTGTTGCCACTACAGGAGAACACACATCAGTGCAATTTGCAGGCAATGTCCTGGCATGCTTTTGCTTCACAGAGGTGTATAGCTCTCTCTCTCTCTCTCTCTCTCTCTCTCTCTCTCTCTCTCTCTCTCTCTCTCTCTGACTGTCAGGTTGGAACGAAGACATCACAGCCGTGTGGCCCTGCACCTGGTTGGCTTGAAAAACGACAGCAACGCTAAAAGAAATAGTGACAAAGGACTAACCTCTGGCCCATGTGGAGCAACATGTATAAATCACTGGCAAATACGACTCAGTCTTTTTTCTAACTGGATGTGTTGTCAGACCCAGGATTCCCCTTTTTTTATCTGCTTCTTTTTTTTTAACCAACCCTTTAAGAAATCGATGAAATGCACCACAGGCAGCTATCACATCATCTGAGCACATTAATCAAAAGCGGTGTTATCAGTGTAGTTGCAGCTTTATTATGTAGATCTGATTAATGCCACTGATAAAAGAGAGAGGGATTAATCAGGGATCAGCTCTGACTGATAGAGTTTTCATTAGAGGGAAACATTACATGTGTTTTAGTTGATTTTTAGGAGTCAGGGAGCATGTGGGTCTCACTTACAACTCGGGTAGCAAAGTGGTTTTGCCCACTGGGCTCAAATGTAATCAGTGCAATGAACTAAAAATCTGTTCAAATCTGTAACGTGTATGTTTTCTGTGATGCCACAGACTGGGTGAACCTCATGCTGCTGTCAAAGTGTGTGCCATTTGACAGTCCAAACAAAAAGCTTTGTTGGCCACTTTGCTAGACAGCTTTACTCTGTATTCAGCTAGTACACGGGGAATCGGTTTTTAATGACCCTTTGTGTACATTGTCTTGCTCGTACACTCAGAAACACACCTGGAAATCTAGGGCACTCCTCCCTCTTCACAATAACTTCTAAATCACTCTTTCAGGCTGATTTACCTGATGCCATTAGGCGGATAAGTGTAGAACAGGGTTATATTATATTGCTGTACTGTGACTCAGTAGTTTGAAGTCACACTAAAATGTTTTGATGAATCATTAAGCTTATATACATGGATATAATCATTTTGAAGGAAGGAGAACAATGTTTACTCACCTGTTCTGACTGTATGGTGTACAGATTGTACAGGGGGCTAAAAGGTAAGACATGATAGCAACTTATCAGCTGCTTTGTGTGGTGGAATGAAAATACTGAGCATACACTGACAACCTATACGAGCCTCAAGCTGATATATTGTATCAATAACTATCTCTAGAACATTTGGCTTTTTCTAACATATCTAATGACAAGCTTGGTGTGACTCATTCAAGGTTGTCCCAGTGATCTGAAGGGGCATCCGAAAGTAAAACTCTACTGTAATTATCCACACAAAGGCCAAGCCTAATTGTCCTAAAGTAATCCAATGGCCACTGAAAGAAAAGGATCCTTTCTCCAGGCTGAGGTGATCAATCTTCGTGGTGTCCCAGGAGCACAAAGAAAGTTCAGGCAGGTTAAGCCATGATGTATAGTCATGTATTGTATTCTTCTCTGCAGACAAGTGCCACAAAGAAAAAAGTTAACCTGGATGACTCTATTGTTGCTGTTGACTTGCATCCGAGGAGAATTTAGTAATAAAAACAGGCCCTTTGTGAGACACCGTAGCTGAGATGGCAACAGAATGAGAGTGACTGGTCAGATTGACTTCTAAAGCATAACTAATCGCCATCTAAAATTCCAAACAGTGTTTCAAGCAATTTCAGCGACGTTCAATTATTTTTGCACCTGTTGTGTGCGTATGTGTGTCAGTACAATTTCCCATTAAAATCCACAAGGCACTCTTCTCTTCTTGGCTATGCAGTTAGCCAGAGGTGACAGCAATATTAGATTTAAATCTTAACATAAACAAACATTCCTTTAGCTCAGAGCAGGTGTGAGGGGCTGATGTAACTGATGGAGAATTGGGGTGGCAGATGCATGACCTTTCTGCATTCTCAGTGCTTTGCAAGGAACTCCGTTGCCTTTGGCTGCACTTCAAGAGCAGTATATTGTAGAATGAGTAATATTTCCGCTAAATGGATATAATTCTTTGTTACAGGGAACACTGAAGTATTGAATTCACCAGATTTAGGACAAATAGCAAACTTCAGATATAAATATGGAATAAAACTTGATGGAGATAGGAATCTAATTACCTATAGGGAACCAGAGACAGTGTTAACAGCCCTTATTTATTCATTATTTAATAATGGCATGTTCCTCTTAAACAAAGCAAGCTGCCATCTGTAACATTTTTTATATAATAAGTAATTATTATAAAATAATTTTTATATAATAAATAAATTTAATTATATATGATTAAATGTAATTTTGTGGAACTTCCAGGATAATAGTTTTTGTAATCACTCATGGTGTGTCACGGGCACGGTGTAGGGCGGACACACGTGCGGAGAGCCACTAGATAAATATATCTCTATATATTTATTTATACAGCAAGATAACAAACAGATCCTAATCAGCAGGTAAGACGAATCCAGAAAACAGGCAATGGGTCAGATGATCAGGTAAACAGGCATAACTAGGCAGAACAACATGAAACGGGGGACAGAGTCCAAGGTCAAAACCGGAAGCTATACGAAACAGACCAGGGCGAATACGGAGAATCGGATACCAGGACAACAACACGAGTCATACACGGGAATCAATCTTAACCCAGGCTTGGTAGTAACGGCATCCGTGAAGAGCGTTAATACTTCGCAACGTTCGTTCAAAACTGAGAGTCCTTTATAGTCCAGCCTAAACGAGTAACAGCTGTTTCTCATCTGTTAGATTTGCGAGAGCGCAACGTGTGCACATGCGCCACTGGCGCTATTGTGCCAATCACTAAGGCGTTCAAGAAACGCATACTGCGCCTTCATGAAGTTCAGGGCTGCATCGCAATTGCGCAGCCTGCAGGGCGGGATCCTGACATGGTGTAGCAACTATTAAATCTAGTTTCCTCATCAGCTGGTCTTTTTTCCTTGCACTTAAAGTTAATAAGGTATAAAAAAAAATGCATCTTGTCATATTATCAAGGAAGTGCAAAATACAGACTCCTGTAGACCCTCCCATATAAAAAAAAAAGTTGCAACACTGTTTGCAGCACTGACACAAACTTTGAGCAGCACCACACAAGTCTGTACATAAGTTTTTATTAGAGAAATAATTTGGTATTAGAGCAAACAGTGATTATAAACCTGTGATTTGTGCTGGAGCCTGAACTGTCCAAGCTGATGTTATTAAAAATAAATCCACAATTTCTGACCGATCAGGTTTGAGAATTCCGTGTAAGGTTACTGAAAGCAGACAGATCTGCATGTTTATAAGGTTTATACAGCTATCTATCATGTGAATGTTGCCTCATTTATGACCTGGTTATAACACAAGACTCCAGATGGAATGACACATACTAGCTGATATGAAAAACAGTTTAATTTAAGCAAGAAAGCCGTCATTACATTTTATTCATTCTCCTCTGGCTGAACCATCCAGACCTAGGCTTAGAACACATCTTGACTCCACATTGCCTAAATTACACTGTCACCAGTGTGTTTGTTCTGTGGACAGCACTGGGAATGTCACACCCTGGCAGAAATGACTGTCTAACAATTAATGATGGAAGCTGCTAATAATACACTGTCAAGTCTAAAACCAAGCTCTGGGAGTAAAGAAAAAGCAGGTTACCCTTTATCATTATAAAATTCTTTAAGGCTTGTAATTAACAATGATAGGTTGTTATCCAAAAAGTTTAATATTTAAAAAGAAATAATTGTTTTCCATACTTTCATAACAGGCAAAAAAAAATATTTTGGTTTTTATTTCTTTGTTTTTATTACACAGAGACTTCTGAGTAACGGCATGGAAAACATCAACACCATTTCCACTCTGAAAGCCAGCCATGATGGACGTTGTCTGTGATAGCTGAGCACTTAGTGAGAAATACTACAGCTCTTGTTCAAACTTGGTCAAAGTGGTGGGAATAGAGGGAGCAGACAGGAGGACGGCATAATAATCTGTTTCATGCTGTTACACAAATTGGAGTGTGTGTTAAGAATGAAAGGAGTGTTTCTGTGTAACACTGGCAGGTAATTGATAAATTTGGGGACTTTTTTTGTGGTATAAATTTGATTTATTAATTTCTCAGACAGGTGTTTAGTTGTGCAAGTAACACTATATGTGCACTTTTTTGAAAGAGGGTTTTGTGTTTCTCAAAGATTCTTATAGTATAGTTAGGGGTTCTTAGACAGGGAAACCTCTGTTATAGGATTTATCACATCGAAGAAGACAAAAAGAAGAAGAAGAAGAAGAAGAAGAAGAAGAAGAAGAAGAAGAAGAAGAAGACAACAACTTTTTAGATTTAACCTACATTTAAAACTGTATGTTCTTGAACAATGTTTAGGAAGAGCAAAAGAAAGACCAGCTAAACAAAAACAGTGGTAAATAGTCACAGTGACAAAAAAACATCTTCCTTGTTAGTTAATCTCACCAACAATTCACAGGCTATACAATTCAGTTTGGAATCACATACTGGTTGTACGATTGCCTGCAATTCAGCCCTGCAGAAGCTGGAACTACTTTTACATTTTACATGCAGTTGAAATACATGAAAAAGGGAAACATTTCAACTCATAAAAATATATATAGTAAAAAATGTCAAACTGTCTCCATGTGAAGAGTTTTCCCAGGCCACCACACATTTTTGTCAGTTGCTTATTATTTATTATAATACAAGCATTGAAAATATACCACAGTGATGTCTATATTGAACTACAACCCTAGGCAGATTTAGTGATGTCATTGACACAATCATGCCGATGAGTGACGCAGTGTCGTCTGATGGCCCGGAGACCACGGGCATCCAATAAAGGACTTCGGCCTTGTCCCGTACGCACAGAGATATCTCCAGTGTCTCTGAATCTTTTGATGATGTTATGCACTGTAGATGAAGAGATTTGCAATTTGATGTTCAGGAACATTGTTTTTAAAGTATTCCACAATCTTCTTTCTCAGATTGGAGAGCCTCTGCCCATCTTTACTCCTGAGAGACTCTGCCTCTCTAAGACATCCCTTTTATAGCTAATCAT
>JAQLOM010000012.1:9547161-9557344 GCA_030068315.1 Chrysichthys thysi | reverse complement strand
ATGCTGGCCATCATCACCAAAATGACCCTCACCCAAGTGTCCACCTGGTTCGCCAACGCGCGCAGGAGACTGAAGAAAGAGAACAAGATGACGTGGACCCCACGGAACAGAAGCGAGGATGAAGATGAAGAAGATAATATCGATCTGGAAAAAAATGATGATGAAGATGAGCCGATCAAGGCAGCCGAAATGACAGAGCCGACCAAAGACTTAGGTACGTCATGACCTTATGTCTTATTATTATTATTATTATTATTATTATTATTATTATTATTATTATTATTATTATTATTTTATTATTATTATTATTAGTAGTAGTAGTAGTAGTAGTAGTAGTAGTAGTAGTATTAAAGAGAATGAATCTTTGACGGCGCTCCTTTAATTCTTGCTCAGGCCTTCCTGTTAGTCCAGGACTAATCACGACCGAGAAGCACACAGAACACACTGATGATGACGCGGATGGTGTGGACGCCTCCGCTCGGAGGGACGCTGAGCCGCGGGCTGGGTGCGACTCTTCATCACCCGCGACCTCCTCACTCCAAAGCGGAACGGAGAGAGTGGGGCCAGAGGCGCCCTCGGATCAGGGAGACACCCGGAGCGCAGTGAAGCCCTCCGGGGAGAGCGGCCTTGGCACATCTGTCATTCATTCCACGAACCCGGCTCCCAAGCCCAAACTGTGGTCTCTGGCCGAGATCGCCACGTCGGATAAGCCGGGTGGTGACCGCCTCCAAACATGCGGAACCGCCCAGAGTCCGGTCATCATCAGCACGGGCACGTTCTCGCCCTCCAGGTCGCCCACACGGGCTCCTCTCCTCCCCAGGCACTTCTACTACGCGTCTGCTTTTTATCCCGCTTTCACGAACTACAGCGCGTTCGGGCCGGCGAGCCGCGCCTCCAGCTCCGGATTAAGCGAAGCGGCGCTGCACAGAGCAGCCAGAGGAAACACACCGGCCGACATGTGCAAAGAGCTGGCACAGGGGGAGGCGCACTCCAAGCGTTAAATACCCCCCATCGCTTTTCCTCTGTTTATTTATCCTCTCTGGGATGAGAAACTGGATTTTCTTTAGCTAAGAGTGATAATGAAGAGAAAACTGGGGGTTGTCGTAGCCCACGTCCGACTGCACATCTTGTGTAAAAATGAAGCTTTTTTGTACTCGAAAGGGAATTTTATGAAATGTAAAGTTTGAAGTACTATAAAGTAAAATATTGCTTCTTTGCTAATCCATCCACGTGAAAGCAGAGCGGCGCAAAAGGCCAAAGTGAATTCACTGTTTTGCTTTTCTATAGGTTACTCGTCTTTTATTTGATTGATTCTTGGATATTGGAGCGTTTGAATGCCTATATATATATATATCGGTGGAATTGAAATTTTAGCAAAACATCAGATTTCGATTTTAAGCAAACGTAGGCCTATGCGTTACCGTTCTGACAGATTTCGTTTAAGGTAGACTATTTTTGATCATTAATACAGGCAATCGGGTGGAATGACCGTTGCATTAAGGTTTTATTCACAATTTTAATCATGTGATTATATAAACAGAGATTTTGTGTGGCCAATAAATTATATATTGTTTGATTTTACCTTCCCTGCAGAGTGTTAACAAATCATAGTGTGGACAGTAATTTTGTTGATTTACCAGGGAACTGTTAACTGTACATATCCAGAATGCTTGCACTAAGGCTTTCTGTTTCTTTTTGCCATCAACAAGATATGATCATCACCCAGAATAAGTTACAGTGGAGAAACATGAGCCTTTTTTGGTGTCGGTTATTGAACCTGATAGCTACTGGATTCCGAACCTCGTCTTTCACCCAATATCAGACCAAAATTCTTATTATTATTAATATTCGTATTTATTTGTTTATTTATTTATTTGCAGTGGAAATTTTTCAAGATATATGCATATTTCAGCATTGTGAGCATTAGTTTATCATCACATTCTTCAAAGGCTGTTCAAATGTTACTGATTTACTTTTAGGCAAAACACTGAATAACTTTCCTCCTGCTCGTAATTTCATGGGTGAAGCAAGAGTTTAATACATAGAGTGCAAAATTATAATTGAGAGATTATGGCACATGGTTTAGTGGAAGAGATATTAAATTCATGCTCCACAAACCATCTCCTTATAAAATGTGTTTTGCTATATTCCATCAATGTAGCAACAGTAAGGAGCTAAAAATGCCCAAAGGCCATTTTAAAAGGGATTAAATGTGTAAGTTCAAAATGTAGTAAACTCCACAGAAGAAAGATGGGATTATCTCAGATTCCCTATTACCACTGGCATTGCAGGGTCCAACAGCAACAAACATCAGAGAATCGTCTCAGGCCTCTTGGCTTACAGAGGTAATGCCACTTTTCTGCTCACAAAGCCCTGAAAAGAAGCAGCAGCGTCTTAGAAAGAGACATAATCCCTTTGGTGAAATCAAAGTTGGAGTCTGGTATATAAACATGGTGAAGAGCTATTTTTTTAGTTCTATGGTTACAAAAAAAGTGTAATGGAGGAAAGCTGGCCGTATACATTCCTTCTAATATTACATGCCATATTATAACTACCCACTTCTTTTACTATTCCATGTTTACACTGATAGACTAAAGGGTTTTTTAGACAAGGATTTATTTTTCACTCAAGGCTGTTTGCAGAGACACATTACACTCTGAATCAGTGCATTTTTAGAAAGCTTACTGCGGATGTCAGGAATGCAAGCAGCAGCTCTGGTAAGTGCTAACCTAAAGAAATGTCACAGTGATGAGCCTTCTGAAAAATGTATGACCGCTTGTGCCAGTTTTCTCCCACTCCATTACCACATAGAAGCTGTTAATTTTTCTTTGACATATCATTTGAACCTAGAGTGATTGGAGTGATCGTATTTTGCTTCATACTATAAACTAATATTGAAATCTTTCGAAATCTTCAAAAACACTCATGGTGGGGTTAGTTCCCTTTGACAAGGTCAGGTGGTAAAAGAGTTTAAAATGTCCAAGTGTTATTAAAGGAAGCTGGCTTTTGGAAAACGTCACAAAGATGAAGTCATAAGGAAGCAGGATGAAAACGTGATGACAGAGCTATGAGAACAGATAGAGGACAAAGTCTTCCACATGACAGTGAGGGAACCAACAGGAGGTATGGCTGTAATTGATCACTCTCCTTCATGCTCTAGCCTGTAGCACAGGAAAGAGAAACCAATTATGAGGCATTAAACAACATTTTACAGCCGAGAAAAAAATATGACTTTGATGGAAATGGTTATTCCATACCCTGAAAAGTAAGATGAGCAGAAAGGAAGAGTCCGTGTGAGAAAATCACACTGTCCATCCATCCATCCATCCACCCATCCCTCTCTCCTCTCACCACCTCCTCCTTGTAATCAATACAGCCAGGTCAGAGCACAACATGCACGCTTTGGCTCGTAACTAAAGAGTGTGTAAGGCTTTTAAAAGCATTGATCCTGGAGCGATCGATGGCGACTAAGGAGACTTTTCCTGCATAGTGAGAAGACACTAACGGCCAGTTGATGAGCAGGACAGCTGAATGGCCAAGGTGTTGTTTATATTAACTTGCCTCTTCATCAGTCCGAGGCCAGGCTGAAGGGAAGATTATCTCTGTGATTACTCAAAACTCTCACTTTGTTCCAATTTGTGACAGAGATGATGAGGGAGAAATTGGATTTCTACGGTTATTTCCATTGTCTTCTTTTCTTTTATATTTATCTCCCCCTGAACTAAACCGAAGCCGATGTTTCTTTTCTTTTCTTTTCTTTCTAGAGATATTTCAGCGGCACTTATATTAAGTCCTCCTGTGTATTCTGGCTAATCAGCCTCACCGCACCAAACGCGCAAGTCCTCCAGGCATTAGCAAATAGATTTCATTTAAGGCCCGAAATGTCCAGAGACACTGATGGCTCAATTTACTCAATAATAGATGGGAGGCGGTCTCTAAAATAATATTGACTTAAACAGCACAGCACAGCAGCGCACAGCAGCGCAGACAGGCGTTACGAGATGGAGGTGTTTTAAGCAGGCAGCTGTGCGGGCGCCTCAGGGCTTCTCTCTAATTGAAAGGATCATTAGAAGCAGGAGTTGCCTCGGTGTCCCTCAGCAGCTCCTCCTCGAGCACACAAACATGCCACGCACCGCAAAGCCACTCCAGCTAAACACAGGACTGCTGTTGTCACATGCTCCATGTGATGGGAATATCTGGCGAAGGGATGATGCTAGTGCAAGGGATGATTGGCTAATTAAAAGCTCCCATCTTTTAGGATTGTCTTTTAGCACAAGGTCTTGTTTCGACTGGAAGACCAAGAAAACAGGATATGGGCTCAGTGCTACACAGGGAGGAAGGAATTTCCCCCCGACAAACTGTCACATAGAGTGAATGAGTATCAGGGCATCCTACTGATTAGCCTATGAAATATTTCTGGAGCATAAACGGAGGCATAATCACGGTGATAAATCTCAGCTGTCATTGTTTGGTTTCCTTTGAAAGCTGAAGTGTCCACTTTATAGACATTAAGTGTAATTCCCAAGTTATGATGTTGCTCCAAATGGGCTTGTGAGGGAATCTGAGAAATTATTCCAGACACTGTATATTTGGTGTAATAATAAGGCATCAGCTTTTGTGCACTCGTGTCATCACGTTCCCGAGGCACTTGGTTAAGGTCAGGAGAAGAGAATATATTTGGGAAATTGGACCAGTTTGAATAGCAGCGCTTGAAGGCTTAATAGCTGTGTATAACGCGGCGTGCCTAATCTTTATTGTAGGGTGCCCTCTGAAAACAATTGACAAAGAGTGCCTGTGTATTCACTAGGGCAGCCTTGAGTTATCATATTTAAAATACATTTATTCTAAGTCAATTTCCAAGATTGTTTAGCAGCACTGGAAACAATAACATCACAGAGCACTGCATATTCCTGCCAACACCCTGGGGTGGCACTATATTTCTTTTTGATGTGATTAAAAGACAATGATAAATATGTTTTGTTTTGTACTTGAATAATGCGTAGGATACCGAGACTGGCAAATATCGCTTTTGTCAATGAGCTCCTTCATCTCAAATGGAAAGGCACAAATATAGATAATTGCATTTTTCGACTTTGAGCGTATTTTTTTTTCGTGATTTATTGCAGATCGCACCCAGAAAGGTCCAATTTATTTCTGCGCATAGGCGTCCTGTATAGGTGTTTGCTTATTTCTGATAATAGGAAGACCACCCGGATATTACCGTAATTACTGAACTGCGTTTGTAGAATAAATTACTGTCCCACTCCTTTCTCTCCAACTGATGCGGTAAATACATAAATCATAGGCTGCTCGTGCCTTTGCGCACAAATCCCTCCATAGCTTGAGTGTTTGTGTGTAGTGTGCGGAGGTGACAAGGAGAGTCTGCTTAGCAAACAAACCAGACAAGAAACCACACCGAGTTCATAATCAAAAGCTATTGTAAGCAGTCAGGCTGACGTCGCCACACCACTGACAGCTTTGCCACTCGCTTTGAATATGCTTCCGGGATAAAAGGAGGAGAGGTGCTGAAAGCAGGCATGTCACCACTATACCAGTGAACTTGGGAGGAAAGGAGGTGTTTGACATCCACAAAGCTAGCTTCGCCTGAGCAGCTCGAGAGGGACCTACTTCTCCAAAAAAAATAAAATAAAATAAAATAAAAAACCCACCCAAAACAACCCTTAAACTGAGCAATCTAGAGAGTCAAGGTTAAGTCACAAAAAAGTGTACCTGTGGGACACTTTATTCAATACTCACTGAAGACTTGAACAGATTCTGAAATTCAGTATGGTATGAGAGCGGGTTTAAAGTAGCTCACTGAGGCAGATTTAGAAACCTAGCCTAGCCAGCCTGTCGTGTTATTTTGTCAGCATGACGTACAGGTTTAAAAATTAATCGTTTTTGTGGTGTTGTTGTTGTTGTTGTTGTTGTTGTTTGAACATCATCTCAGCAGCTCTGGAATAACCCCACATGAAAATGTTCCTCCTGATATTATGAGTCAGTTTGTGCTACCAGACTCATGTCTATGTCTGTGTAGCTCCTGCTGAGGAAAGCCTGAGCTTCAACAGCTGTTGGGATCAGTGCTCAGGCACCCAAGCCTCTCACCTCACTCCCTCTCTGGCTCCTTATCAGCCCTTTAATCCGCCTAAATTGCACAACCTACACCCCTGTGGCCTGTTGCTCCTCCTCCAGGAACTAATACACACACACACACACACACACACAATACAATAAACCTCTGTAGTCTGCCATCAATTAGGTTGTTAAACATATACACACTTGGTCCTACACAATTATACAGACTCCCATCACCCCCAGGCCCCCTGCGCTGCCACCCCATGCCTCCATCCAGCATTTCCTAGTGGCATATGTGTTCCTTCCGCCATTTCTCCACCAGTGCCAGTCCTACAAATGCATATGCATGCTTGCACACACACACTTGTATGTAGTCCACAGGGTACTTAGGGAATAAATGATGTCCAAGACACTGTGTATATTATCGTATCCTAATAACCTAATCACCGCATCTGTGGTGAGTTTTCCCATGCAGTACATAATTCACTAGGCATGTATATCCAATGCCAAGTTGTTTTTGTTCACACCCACATCAGTTCTTTAATTAAACATTCACTCAATTACCTAAAGGTACATAGAGGGGGTGGAGGCAGATGCTGGTATTTGAACAGTGAAAGTACATGATGCACAAACAGTATACTAGATAATAACCCAATCACCTTCGGGTACCGTTTAATCCTGGTCAGAGTCATGTTTGATCCAGAATCTATGCTGAGAATGCTAGGCAAGGGGTGGGAATACACCCAGGGAATGCACCTGTCCTTCCTAGGGCATACCGCTCACACATTCATACCTAGAGTAGTATGTTTTTGGGAGGAAACTGGTGAAGCTGAAAGAAACTCATGCACAAGTGCAGAACATGCAGAACAGCTCCACACAAACAGTAACCTGAGCTCAGGATCAAAAGCGAGGCCCTGGAGCTGTGAGGTATCTAATAATAGCTGAGGTTAATAATAAAATATAATATCGATTCTGTGCTATTGTTGACATGTCTTCCTATTTTCTGAATGTTAGCTCAGACATTTGGCTGTAGCTTCTTTAACTGGACAGCCCACAGCCTTTTACTCACTCTTTCATTCCTCCCAGCTGTCAAGTTTCAAACATTCAGAGTGACAGACAGAGTGTGTGGGTGTTACCCTGTAACAGCTCCCTTGGCTCCTCATATTTACATCTAAAAAGTGAATCGTTAATGAGGAATATCAAAGAAGTGTGGATCAAAAAGATTTTAATAATGTACTATCTGCACTAGGAAAGAAGTCCTCATGTCATTGAGCTCATGAATTCTGAACGAAGAGGGGCAGACACCTATCAGCATATATTCACCGTAACAGTGTAAAACCCCTGATTTCCTTTGATATAAGTAGGAAGTACTTTAAGAAATCAAGCATTTTACGTGTACTAATACAGTGAGTGACACCTATGGTGCCTTTGAAGAACTTCTGGGAAATATAGGTGGGTTACAATTTATGTTTTTTGTTTTTTTATTTTTAACCTGACTGAGTTCTTTCAGTTATCTCCAACACACTGGAAGACTAAATAGTGTGCCACATCTAATAGCTGGTCTGTCTTTAGGGACAGACACTGAGCTGTCCATCTCTACTGAACATGGCACAGTGGGGCTCAGAGCCATGGGCTGCATCGTGGTACCTTACTGTGATGTGGTCACTTGTGTCTAGTTCTCCCTGCTGCCACTGGTATCACTGTAAATCTCAGATATATCACCAGAGTAAATACTGCTGCATTTTTTAGCATGACACAGAACAGTAGATGAAGGGCAGTAAAGAGTCAGGTAGAAAAGCTGATCTAAAATTCAGATGTGTGAATTAAACACACTGTGACGTCACAGACATGGAGCAAAAACTATGATAACTAAGAAATGTTTAATGGAAGGAAAATTAGTCTAAGATCATTTAGCAATACACTCAGCAGTATACTCACTCATCTTCTCCTCTCGTCACAGGGGGAAGCTGGAGCCAATCCCGGCTGACTTCGGGCGAGAGGCAGGGTACACCCTGGGCAGGTCACCGATCCACTGCAGGGCCAACACACAGAGACAGACAACCATTCGCACTCACATTCACATCTATGGGCAATTTAGAGTAGCCAAGTAGCCTAATCCCCTCTGTGCATGTTTTTGGACTGTGGGAGGAAACTGGAGTACCAGGAGGAAGCCCACACAGACATGGGGAGAACGTGCAAACTCCACACAGAAAGGCACCCAGGTCAACCCCGGGGATCGAACCCAGGACCTTCTTGCTGTGAGGTGACAATGCTAACCACTGCACCACTGTGCTGCCCACATTGTAAACATGTCAGTCAATTATCTTTTGGATACAGTGATGATAAAACAATGTTATTTTAATCTGGTTTTGGTGTATTAGCAAACACACAAAATCTGGTAAAGCTGCTAACTGCATGAGAACTTTAAGAACATTTTTAATAACTTACATAAACGAATAGCTCATTTAAACATTTCCTTTGCTATCATTTGGGTAACAGGGTTGTACTGGCAGTCAATATCACAATGTCACTGAAAATACAGGAAAAAAAGGTGAGACAACTTAAGGGAAATTCAGATAATGCAAGTTCTTGTGACTTTCATCAAACTAAAGTTTTCAGGTAACAAGATTGAAGGATTGTTATGGAACATAAGCAAAATGTACAGTTGTAATGGAAGACTCATTGAAAAGAACGTTTCAAGCATGAGATGTTAAATGGAGTCCAGTTATGCCCCACAATGTTAAAAAAAACCCCACTAATAATATTTTGAAGTAACAAATCAATCCTAAGGTAAAGCATAGTTATAGAACGCTGGGACAGCCCCAAGTTTTTTCTTTTTAACTGTAACATATACATATGTTGCAGCATAGGACAAATGATCTGCTTTTAATATGTCTTTGACATTGACTTTACATACATATTTGTACAAATATTATCAGTGGAGCACAAATAGTACTCCAAATGTGAACTTATGCTCATATACAAAGTTAGCCACTAGGGCAGCCATCTTAACAAGAATATTTTGAGCAAAAAGAAATTATTGTGCTTTAGTGTAGAAATAGTGTGCATGAACTGTACACTGGATTTGTTGCATTATGGATAATAATATAATGAACTATCCAGTGCATATCATTTGTCCACTGAGAATTAAGACAAAAATACAACCCAAATAATGCACTACATGGTAAACGGGGAATGAATTCCGAATACCGAAAACATCATTTCATGTTGTTGATTATTCTGAAGACTCACGCTGGTCTATCTTATTAGGGTGAGGATCATCTCCACCTGTTACTCCAGCCCATCTGCAGCGTAAATGTAATAAAGTGAATATGCTGATAGTACATTCTTCCGTGTAGAACGAAAATATGCACTGCACTGAAAACCAACCAAATAGGTCATCTAGAAAGAGATGACAACCAACATCGTTCCTCAATTAGTATTGTCTGTCCAAAGGTTCAGAGGCAAATAGACCAGAGCAGGCGCGCCCAGACTGGGCACAGGTGTTACTTAGCATGGGGTCTGTCATGCACATCAAAAGGACACCCCTGACACTCCACATAACTTACAGATCCTTATGCTGCCACCAGAACGAGAGAACAAAAGAATTGGCTTGAAAGAGAAAATCAATAAGCATATGGCAATTAATAAAACATTTTCTACCTGAATCAACTACAAAGGCTTTTCTTTTGTTCTTTGACTTTTCCAGAAGCCAAGATCTGTAGAATAAAGAGACAGGACCAGAAGGATCACTGAGTGTTGGTTAAAAATGCCACTTTCCTGTTCCATCAAATTTCTTATCAAAAGAAAGATCTGCCGTGACAATCGAGAAGGTTTTGGATACCACCAGGTACAATTTAGACTTGGGATTAAAAAAATAAAATAAAATAAACAATTTGAATTGTTAAGAGCAATGATGATAAGAGACACGTGACTAAACAAGATTGGTGACAAACATTCAAGTCCAACTTGCAGCAAAAGAGATATAAGGTATCTGTTCACAAGTAGTATTCATCCACACTCCAATATATACACACACACACACACACACACACACACACACACACACACACACACACCAACCCACACACACACACACACACACACA
>JAQLOM010000012.1:9518733-9536435 GCA_030068315.1 Chrysichthys thysi | reverse complement strand
GAGCCAACTAAAAAACAATTCACACACTGGTTCCATTTATATGAATACATACTAAGCCAGCAATTAGCTGAAAAACATTTGATTTTAAGCATTTTCAAGCATTTTTAAATCATGGATCCAAATGGACCCGCTAACACACAGGTGTAAACAGCTTTCTAACACAGTACAAGGGTTAAGCCCACAACTGTTCAGTGATAGCTGTAAATGTTCACACACACAGAATTTTACATTGATACAGTCCAATGTTGAGTGCTTGGGCAGTGTATATAAAGAGGTATAGTAACATCTGCAGCTCTCTGGTAAGTTCTTCTGAACTGGGCCAGTGAGAAATCTAACTTTAGCTCCATAGCATTTTAACGTGCCTTGCATAGAGGTCTATTTATTGCTTATTTAACCTGACTCTAAATGTCACCACACACTGGAGCAACCACGTGCATTTATGAATGTGAGCGTTTTTGTTTTTTAAATAGTACTCAACAGCAAAGCTGGTGTGTAAATACTGCCAAATTCTGAAATATAAAATATCCAGCAAAGTGGCTACACACATGCAAAGCTAAACCCATACATTTCCTGTGAGCAGAGTACTGCGAAATATTTCCTACTAAAAAAAAATCTGACTGACAGACAGACCAGACTAGAGGAGAACCAACCACTTAATCGTTACAGTACAAGGGCTTTCATTAATTCCGAATTTTATTTTATACAGGGTCATTTAACATTTATTATACAGTCTTCATTACAAAATTATTTACAGGTGAACTGATCCACTGGTGAATTTATGCACAAATGAAAATATATCAATCATCACTAGAAAAAGCATTCAGATAGTTCAACCAGATTTAGTATAGAAAGTCAGTAAGAAGTCACATGTTAGTGGCAATGACATTACGTATCTGAATATTTCTGTGAGGATACTATAGTTCTCCTGCTTACACTTTTCCCAGTCACAGAAATACTGATCAAAGGTACAGCACTCTTTATCTGACCTGTAGTCTGAGAATGAACTTTTATCACTAGAAAAAACCTACCACAATCTCCAGCCTTGGGTAAAAAAATGACTTGTGGTTTCTTTGGAAACACTTTGTTAGGCAATATAGGACCTATGCATCACAAGCAATCATTTCATGCATAGAAAAAGGCAAGAAACAGCAGGGAAACAAATGACAAAAGTATTAAATGGTAAATCAGGAAACTTTTTATAAAGCAGGATCACTACATTACCAGTCTGAAGTCAAAATAATAAAAATCGGCCATATAGCCAACCTGCATTCATTATGGGAATACCAGCAGGAATGCTCCCATACAAAACATCAGCCTAAACACATTCACCTTATTTAAACAAGTGTTGGGGTTTTTCTGTACTGATTTATTATACTACGCAAAATAGAGCTTTCTTCCTTTAGCTACATTCAGAAAAATATTACTAATTAGTAAAAAATAAACAAAAGCTGATAGGTTGTGCCTCTCATGCTGAATTGCAAAGTTGTCAGACTCTCAAACTATAAGCAGAATCCCAAATAAAAAAATATACAGCCTCTCAATCTTAATGCATGTTTCCCAGTACCCCAATCAAATCAAAACATCTCACCTCACCCTGTCCAACATACCATACAACAGAATAACAACATGTAAAGTAACATTTCAGTGTATCAGTTGTTTACAGAACTATGAGCCATTGATGTAACACAACCAAATGCAAACACCAAAGCAGAAACTTGACAAGAAATTATTAGACCAAGCTAAGAGATTAAAACATTTTCCCCATGAAGACTCTTGCTATTACATAATGCGCAATTCAAATAGAAAGCATGAGTTGACTGGCAGTTTGTCATCTTCAACACACCCTAAGTGAGATGAAACCACAGGCATTCAAATCATCGGTGGCTCTTCTAATTACAGCAAGCAGATACACACATCTGTACTAGTGTAGCATGACAATGCTGGGAGAAGTTAACCATGATAGGTCTTAATCTGTAATCATTTCTCCAGATTTGGAAGAGTTAAAGACCTTTAATCTGAACCAGAAAATAAATCTTCCCCACACACAGCAAATGTTCATTCCAGTGCCAACTATGCCAATAATTTCCCTTAGCTCATGCTTAACCAAGTTCTTAGTGTCAGCTTGTACCTTAATGTAAAAATCACCAAAGGTAGACTTCATAAAGCTCTGAGTCTAAAAATCACAATTTATATGTGAACAGCTTTAAATAAAGATGCAACCTTTCAAAATTTAAACAAATTTAAAGTAACACTTGCATTGCTATGGTCCTCAAAAGAACTATGCTTAACGATGCTCATGTTACAGGAGAGTTTAGATACAGCCTATTTCTGAGAAACTACCAGGCATCGGGTTTATAATTCTTTCCCGAACTCTATTGGTGAGCCCATTGTTGTTTAGGCAGATTAGAAACTTAACCTTTTAAAATGTATAAACGACACATGCATAGACTCCCCCCATCAATACAGCTAAGCTGGTGTGTCATATGAAAAGTGCGTGACAGAAAAGTCTTAAAACAGTGAACACTGAGACCTATCATAGACAGAGCTGGTCTGCTACGTATTGGCCATGGCTGGATCATGGCACAGGTGAGTGTCATGCATGTTTTGGCTTCATTTTAGATGAAAGTGACCAGGAACTAATTTCCCCCTCATCATCAAGACAGCCGTGGGTAGATGGAGATGTGGCGGCGCTAGATGGGTCACAGATGGGTCGCTCCTCAGATGGGCGTGTCCGCCTGCCTGTGTATGCGTCGCTCAGCTGCGGCTGCCAGCATCCTGCGACGCGTTGTCACCGGGTCTGGACTGGAGTCCTCTTCTTCAAGAGAAGGTGGGACATTATCATCTTCCTCCTTGGAGGCAGCAATGGAAAAGGAGGATGCTTCTTCTACATTGCTTTTGTTCAGATACCGTCTGCAAGAGTTAGGGTTATGTCATAGACTGTACAGCGCCATAGCCTGAACTATCACGAGCTACAGTGAACTAAAAGCAACTTAAAACACTATAATTCACCCACTTAATGGGGGTGGCAAGTAAAAGGTCAGTGATGAGTATTAGAGCAGACCTGCGTGCTCTCTGCAGCAGCTCCTCTTTCCTCTGGAGCAACATCCTCTGTCTCTCATCTGCAGATTTTGAGAAGCGGCTGCCACGAACCTCAAGGTCTTCTGACTCCGCATTGGTGGGCTCTGAACCCCCGTTAGCTCCTGCAGGCTCCTCCTGGGCTGGGCTCACCTGAACAGGTGCTCGTTCCAGGGGCTGAGAAAAGTAATACAAATTTGGATAAATAACCTTGTAATATAACGGTTGCTTTGTTCAACCTCTTCATGTCTTAGCTTGCAGATTCTAGTGCAATCCAGATATTATGTTAGCTCTTAGTTGCTCAACAAAAGATATATTTTTTGAAAATAAACATCATTTCCCCAAGCAGGCAGCATGGTCAAAATAACTTACACCTCAGTTCAACTAATACTGATCAATAAATATTAAAAATTGTAACAGGCTCAGCTACAGCAATCATATTTTTCTTCTTTCTTCTCAAATTTTATGTTCTAATGTACTTCAAAGCTTAGGTAAATCCATAATGTCTTATTTACACATGTATATTCTGTGTGACAGAAAATATGTTACAGCCTGTTGACATAGACAGGTTTTACAGGGTGTGAGCCGATCAGAAAGTATTCAATTTAAAGAAAGGGAAAGACAGCATAAACTGATTCTCATAATTTTTTTTAATTCTCCAGATTAGTGTTTATGTCCAGAAAAATCATTTTGGGGTTTTAGATCTAAAAGTAAAAATTCATTTGTTCTCTATCTCTGCTATGGGGATGTGAACTTTACCTGGGCAGGGAAGGGCACCTGGATCCTGCCTTCCAGGATGTTGTCGGTGGTGACCTCCACAGAGCGAGTGAGCTGCAAATCTTGCAGCACCAGATGGTAAGGAACCTGGGGAAACATCTCCTGTATCTGATGCGCCTAAAATAACCAGCAAGAACCCTCTCTGAGACAAACATTTTAAGATATCAAAAATTTAACGTGCTACAACTGACACAATAAAGAATGCAACACAGCTCTCAGCATTCATAAATGCGAACGGAAGTCTCTCACCATGGCGCTGAGCTGCGAGTTGTTCACTTGTGCGATGCCCAGGATGTTGGTTGTATGCATAACTTCCACAGAGAAGCTTGGGAGCCAGCTAGCAATTCGTGAGCCTAATAAGAACGGAGAAATTAGAAGTGCACCTAATTGTGGGATATGAAAGTGAGATGATGACCTTACCCCCCCAGTACCACAGTATCTGTTTACAAATTTCAAACAGCATCACATTAAATGGCTTTTATTAAATGAGGAATGTTTGTTGGTTATGACAACCCTGGAATATTGTTAAACAGACCATCTATGAGAATCATTTCTTTAGGAAGATGTAGAGATAACTCTAAATGCATGTACAATGGACACCAGGACAAATACATTTACCTGAGTGGCTTCATTAAACACATGCATTGCAAATGTTAAACAAGTATAGCGCCTAAATACGATGGTAACCTTTGAAACACCTGCTCATACCATCAAAGTGAAAGAAGTGATTGTGCTGGTTGAGACGAGGTCGGACATCGTTTCCAGGCCCTGCAGCCATGTTGTCATCAGCTGGTGCCCTCTGCCCCTCCTCCCGCTCTCTCGCGCCCTCGTTAATGTTCAGTGACATGCGGCATGTTGGACAGGAGGTGTCCTGTTCCAGCCATGAGCGCAGACATGAACTGCATATGTATGGGGTATACATGAGAAAAATCACAAAGCCACTCCACATACATGAAACAAATGTTATAATCATTATTTATGTATATAAAAACAGCATTTTATTAACATTTTTCATGCTTCAAGCATGAAAGTCTTCTAAACCTCCATGACAGGCTAATGCCCTCCTCTCAGTTCTGTAGATAGCTTACCTATGAAAAAGGTGTCCACAGGGTAACTTCCGTGCTGAGGTCATTGAGTCCCAGCAGATTGCACAGTCATCGTTATTGGCAACAAGCTCATCCGGGGTTGCTACTGCAAATCTGCACAATGATAAATAGCAGAAAAGCAAACACCTCAGGTCCTACACTGAAACTAGACACAAAAACCTACATCATGTAAGCATACAGGCAAAATTATTTCCTAACCTGGACTCCATATTGTCAATAACACGTAAGTAGTTCTTGTGGCGGCGGATTCTCCTCTGCACCTCATGAAAGAGGTACCGAAGCTGCATAAAGATCACCAGGCTGGCCATTGACAGCCAGATATTTCCAAAAAGCTGAGAGAAGGAAGTGAGATCAACTGATGAAACGGAACTTTGAAAACAACTGGAAAAATATACCTTTGTCTAAAATATGCTTTATTCATACTTGTCTAATAACCACTGCACTGTCTAGACACTATTCTACATGCATACATACACACACACGTGCACACTGGAGATCAAAATTAGTGAACATCCTACAATTTCCTAAGTGTCAAGGTCACTATGTAGTTCTATTTGAAAATGATCCAAACAGGAGGAAAACAGCAGTATTTTAACCATTTGTCATGAGTTACATAAATTCAGAAGCATAGTATAAGAAATTTAAATGAGATCTTTGAAAAACAACACTGATCAAAATTAGAGAACAGCAACGACTGATCTTTCTTTATGTTAAACTAAATTTTCTGAAGGTTACAAGAGTCAAAAATTAATAGGAAGTGTACAGGCCGTTGCTTTGAATGACTTCAGTACATCTGCGGCAACAGGACCTCACTGGTTTCTCACACAGCTCTGGTGTGATTCTGGTCCACTCTTCTTGCAGTCTCCTCTACAGTTCAGTGACTGTAGTGGGTTTCTTAGCCAGAACTTTGTCGCCAAGGATTTTCCAGAGGTTTTCAATTGGGCTTAGATCAGGACTCTCATCATTTCAGTTTCAAGGAACTGCTTTACCCGCTTTGCTGTGTGAAAATTGCTGGCTGATTGAGTGATGAATGCAGAGAAGGAACCACATGTTGTCAAAGTAGGTTCTGATAAACATTTTCATTCACTCTGCCATGTAACTGTATAAGAGGCCCAACACCTGCTGCAGAAATCATTCCCCAAACCATCACACTTCCTCCTTCACCTTTCACCGACTTCTTAACACAGTTGGGGTTCAGTCTTTCACCTTTCTTTGTTTATCAGTTTCCTGATAAACATGTTTCCTATCAGACCCAAATAAATTAAACTTGCTTTCATCACTAAAGTGAACTTTAGACCAGTTCTCCTCTGTCCACACAACATACTAGTCTAGCCTTCTGATTCTTCCTGCTTATGAGAGGTTTGGTCACTGCAGAGTAGACTGTCAGTCCAAATGCTCTTAAACGTTGAGACAGTATGACGAGACAAGTCCTTACCCCATTCAGCACTGAATTGGTGAGTGATTGCAGGTGTAGTGTTGAAACAATTCCCCACTGACATTCTCTGCGCTGTCCTGTCCTCTCTTGCACTTGTCTTTTGTGGACAACCAGCATTCTTGGGGGACTCGAATGAGTTTGTGACATTGTAAAGGTGCAGTATTCTACAAATCACAGATTTGGAATGACCAACTTCTCTTGCTATGGCTGATAGGGTCGTTCCTTTGGCCTTCATCTGGACAACCTGCTGCCGGAGGGTTTCAGTCACTTTAGAACAGCTCGACATTTTACAAAATCATTGATAACTGGAACGTTTGGCTGCCAGTTAAATAGGGTTTGTCAGATAATGAAGGACATTAGCACCAGCTGCCAGATTAACACCAATAACTGGGAGGTATCTGAAAGTGTTCTCTAATTTTGATCAGTGTCCTTTTTCAAATATCTCATTTGTTTCTTATGCTGTGCTTCTGAATTTATGTAATTCATGACATATGGTTAAAATACTGCCCTTTTACTCCTGTTTGGATCATTTCAACACAGGACTACATAGTAACCCTGACATTTAGGAAATTGCAGGTTGTTCTCTAATTTTGATCTCTACTGTATTTTTATATATGAAACACACACACACGGCTTTTCTATGGTTCTCAGTTTTTCCCTTTTGTAAGATATATACCCTTGTCTTGATGCATATAATAGCTTCCTAAAAATATAAAGGCCAAACCTTAGATTTAGGTCTTCCTGAGTGCATCACATTACAGGTCATTTTTCATTTAACTGAATAGGCTGTTGGCCAATAAACAACACTTGTGCAAAAACACTTTCACAGGATCTATAAAATTCAATGTTAGGAGTGAAAAATAAAAGAACTGTGAGAAGCATCATTCAGTGCAAATGACTACACTGGTAGCTGAGGATTCCTACCTGGAGCAAAAATATCAAAAAAAAAAAAAAAAAAATGAAAACCACCTGAACCATTCAATCTAAAGGTAGTTTATCTTAGCTAAGCCACCTACTGTCATGTTTAGGTCAGTGGGAGGAAATCAGAGAACCCAGAGAAACCTCATGGACATGGGGAGACCCTCCACACAGACTGCAATCCAAACTCAGGATTGAACCTGGAGCTGTTAGGCAGCAACTCTTCCCATTGCCCTATCATGACACCAAATCCTTTATGGTTTTTAGATAACTAAAAGTTTATTTGTTTTAGCCATTTTTATTCTTAATTTATTTCAGGGTGGTGTGACGCACCTCAATGCTATATCTATGGTGCTCACTACATCAAACCTTGCTGGCCTAGACACATCAGCCAAGGCATGATCTGGTTGATGGCAGAATAGTTTTACTAGATGGATAAAATTGTGTACACTAACAACAGACTTCTGTTTTTTACAGAATCATGAATGCATGCATGTGGAAATAGTGAAACACTATGGAAACTGAGCAAAACATAGCCCAAAGTCCTGGCATAACACTCCTGTTTACTACACACCGACACTCTGTGATTAAACCTGTGGAGAGGAAATCTTTTTTCCCCCCCAGACATCCCGTAGAAAAACGTTGGCAAACAAATTATTGATTTTTTTGATAAGGACTCAAACACAATGTGCTGCATCATAATAAACACATTCATTTCCTTTAGCCAGCATTACTACTAATGGAACTAGTTAAAGCTACCACTTTCTTGCTCTATCAGATACTTTTCCAAGAACCCAAACCCTAAAACTGGGCAGCACACTGTGTCCTGTGGGCTAACTCATCAATTTATGATTCATCCACCCTGATGTTGAATTTTATACAAGGTGTCTGTGTGCATCAGGTTAAATTCAATTTTATTAAGATTTTTTTTTTTTTTTACAGTTATATGACTGTGGAAAACTTACCAGCATGTGGATGTGATGCATCAGGTCAAGGCAGAGCAGGGTGAGCTCCATAATGAAGTCAGTATAGTAGACATAGGTGCCTTTGCTCTCCCAGGTGCCTTCATGGTTCAGGTCCCACAAGTGAATTGAGTACCTGCAAAAAGCAGTAGCAAGGCCTCAGTGCTGTATTTCCCTGCATGTACAGAAACCTGAGAGAGCTAAACAGCTCCAGTTTCACAGCCTACAAATGACAGCAAAGATGGCATGTTTATACTGGCTCCTGAAGCCAGGCAAAATGCTTACCTCGTTATAACATGTCCAGTGCGCACCGTAACAAGTAAACACTAAAAAAAATAAAAAGCAAAGATTGTATTTTTAGTACTTTTCTCTCAACTAATGTAAAACTGTTGATGTAAAAATTGAAATTTTCTTACCTCAGCAGCCATAAAGGCAACAGTATGCATGCCATGGTGACGGCCAACGAGGCCACAGAGCACAGCTAGACCTCCACAGCACAGCAGCATGGATGTCAGCAGAGCCAGCACTCGCACATGACTGCTCATAGGGGTTGTCGGAGAAAAGGACAGCTAAAATAAACAAAGAGGTAAATGAGGACAGTGTACTGTAAAACAGATATAGGAATGCTTTCTACTGGCTACACTATAACAATATAACTTTTCAATCAGACTTAAGGGACAATTCAACTATTACAAAAGACTTCATGCCAACGTACTACGCTTCCATTAGTTCTGCTTGCACAGATAAACAACTATAACAATTTCACTTCTGGGATTATACAAAGAGTGGAAAAACAAGTTAACAACATTAAGCAGGTTACAATTTCTCCTACTGTGTACAAATAAAGATCTTAAATCCTGCCCTCAGGGTGCCTGTGCAACCTTTTCTTGTCTTGCACTTCCTAGCACACGAGAATCATGCTTTGTGTGTAAGAGGTCTTCAAGAACTGGACTGAGACCTTTTTACATTAAAGCTTAAATCCTGGCAAAAGATGTTTCACTAGCAGTTGTACAAATACTCACATATTCAAAGCGATCCTTACAGAGCTGGACCATGAGATGGAGGAAGATTAGAACAGCAAACCACAAACACCAGAGCACCACCTCTTCCACGGTCTGCACATTCAGCACCCCAAATATGAAGATGAATTTATAGAAGATGAAGTTCCAGAACTTGTCCTTCAAGTGCTGTCGAGGGGGAAAGTGGACACAGATGCATGAATGTTTATTTGTTAGCAGGATCTTATGTAGAGTTTCACAGCTGCCAGTACTGAAAGCTACTTTAATTAGTGAAAACAATGGTAAAACTGCAAAAGTATGAAGGTTCTTCCACATGCCAAGTGCCACAGGTACGATTTCTGAATTAGAATAAACATAAGTGGCCAGGTACAGTCCGAGTGATTTATTTTTGGCTAGCTTTGGAGGTTACATAACAAGACAGCAAAAATTCATTAGGAATGCTAATGACGACACATTTTATTTATCATATATGGATGTCTCAAAATACAGCACACAAACTCCAGAATTATTATCACCCTTAGTAATGATGGCTTTCCCTTTTATTTCTTTAGACAGAATTAGATTTCTATCACATTTTCAAAACAGTGGCAATAATTCTGACTGCATATACCTATAATTTTTCTAAAATACACACACAGGACCTAGATTAGCATTGTATCCGATTTGACAAATGTTCCAATCTCATCCACTGACATACCATATACGACGCACGTGATACGTGTTCACGCACGTCAATGCAGGATACAACTCATTTTAAAGCATGACTCCGGCATGCTGTCATGTCCTGTGTCACCATGCAGAAAATGCTAAAATGTTGAATCAGTGAAATCCCCATACAACCCCTTTGCAGTATTGCAGTGACATTTTTTGATGCAGCAGAACATCAAGGTGTTCTGTATTTCATAATGATTCACCAGCTATTAAATCTGCCTACTTGTTCCCCAACAACTCATCCATACCTGTTTCTCACTGACCCTCAGAGGACCGAATACGATGCACTGGATCACTTTGGCAATCAGCATGAGGACACAGCACGCAGTGTTCACCAGAACCTGAGAAAGACAAGCGGTTTACTTCGTCGCCATTCTCCTGCTTGCATAAAAGAAAGCAAAGGAATACTTAAAGTGTGTAGATGCACGAACCCAAACAAACAAGCTGTCTGAGACGAGATTGTGCAGTACACCAGAGACCACATTTCCTTCACTGTGAGGTTGCTCCTCTTTGTTGAGGTCTATGGAGGTGCTTGGGGTTTCATCTGCACCTGGAGCTTCAGGCTCGGTCAAATTTGTGTAGGCACTTAGCAAAGTCCCAGCCAGCAGCACTGCACTCAGAGCCGTGTAAGTCTGCAAACTGGGCCAAGGAAATCTCTCCAGAAACACCAGAGGCATGGTGGCAGTGTCCAGCGTCCAAACTACGGTCAGCTTCACACACGAGACAAGCTGCTTGGGCTTTTTGTTCTCAGTCTCAGCTAAGTAAGAGCCTGTTTAGAACAAGCTTTAAGGTCAGACACCAATATAATAAATCTATATATTACTACCCCAACTTATTATTAGCAGATTTAAGTGGTATAAAACCTACTGAAATATTTAGGTCTGTATACAAACCTGTACTGAACTAAGCCTGGCTAGTTAAGAGACTCACGTTACGTGACAACAACAGACTCTTTGGCAAACATTACACTGTAAACAGATTCAACTACTGTCAATTTCTCATTCGTGTCCGCTTGGAGTCCCATCACGACAGGATTTCCAAATCTCGCGAAAACAAGTTCCAACACTGATTTAAAATGCGTTTAGCTTGTACACTTAGCCGTCAGGCTAACAAGCTAACTTACGCTAACAAACTGTCCACACGCTTCAGCTTGCAAAGATTAACGTCCTTAAGTGCATTAATATAAACTACACCGGCGAAGGAACGGACACATGACACTCCTGGGCCCTTTTTCGCCTTTGTCCGCTCGACGGAGAGGTCTGAGGGAGAATACGAGGCGCTGCTCGAGCTGTCAGCAGGTTGTAGGCTCTTGTTTTGTTGTTCCAGTCGTTTCTCCGAGTTTCACTGCCTCCCCTCCCCCACTCTCCCGTCTTCCGGTGCTCTTACGTCATGACGCTTCTTCCGGTGCAGACGCAAGAATGTGCGCGTGTCGTGCGCTAACATGGCCGCTGATACGCAACATGCAACAAGTACAACTTGAACAGCGTGATGTTTTTGTTTATTTTTTTAAATTATTCTTGTATATTCGTTCCCATCCAACAGGTGCTGCATTATAAATAAAACCTTTATGTTTCTACACAATCCTGAAAAGTTAGAGTTCTTTCTGGAACATAGAAAAGGAAATATATTTAATACTCCAAAGTTTATGTCCTTGTTTTATTACAGTTCTTTGTTTGTGCCACTCCCATATTCATTAAGCAAAGTGCCATGGCTTCATTCAGTTTAAAGGCACAATAGGCAACTTTTACATTTTTTAATAATACAAATAAAATGTATTACACGATTTAAAAAAAGAAGTTTAAACCATGGTCTCAACACGTGTCCAGAGTGATTGTGTGTAATTTGTAATTTAGATGGGTTTCCTATCACTCATTTTATGTACACTCCTCAACTCTCCTTCACTCTACCTCACCCCTGTCTTCAGTTGTTGAGTGCCCAGCACTGCCAGATAATTTCCTTGTCATAAAAAAAACCTGAACAGAACAAAATGCAGTAAAACCATAATATACATCGGCAGCACTAGTCAAGAGGATGAATCTGAATACTGAATTAGTGACATTGCACCTTAACAGGTAATCTATATAAAGATATTGATCTATAGAAATTGTATAGATTTATAGAAATTCAAATTGTTTGAATGACCAGCTTTAAATAGGGCATCGTGTAGATACTTTTTCATCACAAAGATAAATGACAGTGACAGCATCCTCATAAATCATGAGCTGAATTTTGTTCATTTATATTGTTAGAACTTTCAAGCAGATAAATTGGCAGTCTTCTAACTGACAGTGCTAACATGATCATCTCAGAGCTTAAAGTTCATGATAGATTTTTACAAAGAAAAAGGACAGTGATGACACATGGTGAACATGAGTATTATCATAATTGTGCACCTTTATAGTGTTATTAACTGGCCTTTAAACAGCTGAAATCCAAAATTGCTTGTTATGACTGTCCCTGCTAATGCTAGGTCAGCATGCGAACTCTACTTGAATCCACTGTAGGTTCTGAGGCAGGGCTTTGTGGAAGTTGGTGAGATGGCTGTGTGATTAGGGAGTTAAAAAATAGTCAAAATCTGATTCAGCTCCACCTATTTAAGCATTAGGTAACTCATTTTGACAAATTTTACTTAATTTAACTTCAACTAGTCTAAAGTATAGTAAATAAATAAAGGAATAATTATGCTTTTTGATAAATATGAAAATTTCCATGTAATGTGGAATTCTTCTCTTTGTGTCTACAGGCTTTGTGTTTTATACTTTCATGAATGGGACGCATTGAACACAGAACAAGGAGGCTACAATAAGGAACACAAGACAGTATATGGCAAGATAACTTTGAGACAGGGCAAAACTTTACATACATTTGCACACTAATGTCCTATAGTGACTTTTCAGATTTCTAAGCACATATGATAAAATGATTATTAAAAGGAATCAAATTCCAGTTACTAGGTCTAAAAGTATGACACAAAGGTAAACCAGATGTCTAGATATGATTTGTTTCCGTTTCTAGCTGCTTTTCCTTTCTTTCTTTTTTTTTAAAGAACAGCCTGCCCATGTACCAGCATGGTTTTGGGTGCTTGGAGGAAACTCAGAGGAAACCCACACAGACGAGGGAAGAACATGCAGAACTGCCCAGAGACTGTAAATTCAGGATCAAATTAGGGACCTTGAAGCTATTAGGCAGCAACGATACACACTGTGCCACCACACTACCAAGAATAAGTAGGAAGAAAAAAAACACTTTTGAGTTTTAATCTACTAATAAGTTCTGAGTTCCTGTGGATTGTGTCCTGAGAGTTCAGGGCGAATTAAAAAAAGGGGGGGGGGGTGTAAAACCAGGTATTATGTTCAAAGTGTATAGGGACAAATTGCTTTATTTCAAATCTTTCCACAAAACTAATATGAATTTCCATACATCATGTCATGTACCTTAATGTTTCATACAAATTCATAAATACAAACCTGGGACTTGGGAAACAATCACTTAACATCTAGACACATAAGTGTCTATCAGTTAATGGGTTCTCTACCTGAAAGCATTACAAATTAATGTAATTTCTGCAACTAAGTCATTACCAAGCTATGCAAAATAACAAATAAAAAATTCTGAAATATGATACACTTACACAACCAGCTAACAGTGTAACAGTCCAAATGATCCTATGCAGCTATTCTAAAACATTTTGCTTATAAAACCATATTGCATAGATTTGAGTCTTAAATATGTTTCACAGTCAACACTTAGCAAAGAGTTGAATATTATACACTTTAAGGCACTTCAGCAAGACACATTAATGCCAGCAAAAAAGTCCTTAATGTAATAAAAAAAAAGTCTCAGGCAGAACATTCACATTTGCCACATATCCCCTACTGTAGCACAGCTTCAAATCATCATAGTATAAAGCAATGTTCATCAAAACATTCATTTATTCATTTTTTTAGTGGCAGTCACAGTACATACTGCAAGTCCCTGCATCTACAGGGTTGCGTTCCTGTTTAAATAACTGATTTCTCAGTGTGGCTACTTGAAGCTATGAGCATCCATCCGGTGCTGAATCCGGACTCTGGAACAAGTCCCTCACTATGATCTCACTCACTGAAAAGACAGAAAAGAGGGAATAAAAATAATAATTATTAACTTTGTAAGTGATTATAGTGAATCATTTATTTTCTTTTTGATCATTTTGTTGTGTTTTTGTGATTTCAGGTGATTTGTTTTTAAACAAGACAAAAATGCATTAGCAGTGAAGAGAGCTTTCAGTGGATCACTTGCTGAATATTATTAAAGGATATCATGAAGCTGTGGAATGAATAAGCAACTACAGCCTTCAACTATGTTCATTTCAGACTACCGAATGAGCTTCCAGCAGACTGAACCAGCCTAGGGTGCACAAAGGACAGAATATATCACATTTCTGCTGACAGTCTAAATGAACCCATGTAGTTCTGAAGTTTCCTTTTTTGTGTGCAGTTGTATTTCTGTACAATTTTAGAGCCTTCTCGAGGCAATATTGTTTACGCAGTCTCACTCACACAGTGGTTATCTCTGTACGTTTTCCTGTAACTGAGGGCAAGCACAAGTCAGGGTGCATCATATTACAGTTCCAACTTGGTGTAAAGACACAAGAGTTAAAAATATCACTATGCTATCTTACTTTGCCATACTGATGTCTTTAACTGTACTACAGGAAGAATTGAGCATTGGTCTACCATGCCTGTGTACTCAAAGTTTACAAGTCTGTTTACAACATGTTGTAAAATAGATACAAAAAATACATGACAGAGTGTCTCTTCATAAGCAAAGTGCATTAAAACTACACAGTGATATCTACCTAACTATAAATGAAGTGCGTTCTTTTTTTTTCTTCAGTAAAAGATAGTGAGAGACAACGACAAACAACACACACTCAGGGTTACACACATGCCACCTTCCAATGAAAGGGGTTACGATAAGGAACAACAGCACTCAGTCATCAGGGGGGCACAAACAGTCCAGTGCACCTGTCTTCCCCAACACAGAAAAATGAGGCTGAGGCATAGTGGCAGAAAGCCAGGTAGAGAGGGTGGGTGTATGTTTCTGTTTGCACACAGCACTAAGGGGACAGGGAGGACACATTTTACAGAATGATGTCTGTATTAATTAAACTACAGCAAACAGATTGTGTGTTTGTGATCACTCCTAGTCATAAATGTACCACAAACTGTAATCAAGGTCACAAATGGAAAGGAGATGAGGGCATGATATGTAAGGACATTGTTTTGGAATACGTCGCTCGAGATCCAAGGAGGAATAAGCAGGATTGTCTTCTATGACCCATGTTTATCTCTACAGTGCTCGAACAGTCGTACATCATTAACTATAGAAAATTAAGCCCTATGGTATATTTAGCTCACAGTGACTCAAGGCAATACTCCATAAATTGGCCTATATCTTCCCACCATGCTGAAGGGCTGGAGACTATAATTAGGTGCAAACCAAACAGGTTTCCACACACTGGGGGTGGCAGCTGTCTTTGCTTGAGTGTAAACAAACACGAGCATATGGCCTATCTTTTAGAACAATGGGTGGGTATGAATTTGTATGAACACATGTCCCAGTCTAGCAATCGTTGCTGAAATAACCTGCTGCACAGATCTTATTGAACTGGAGTGAGGACCAGGAATAGGCACTCAAAATTGTCTCACATCACCCCAATCATTTCCTCCACCATCTTCTTGTAGCTGGCCACATCAGATTTAAAGCGCTGATGCTTGCCAAAAAACAAAATAATACCAGTCATCAGCTACCAGAAGACACTTATCAAACCTCACTCTGCACCACACTTCCTTCAAACTTCTAGCAGGAATTGACTCAACTTGCTATCCCTCAAGACAAAAACTAAGACTAATTTAATGTAGAAATCCCTTGACTTTTGTGTTTTTCTTACTGTACTAACACTGTGTTTGATTTATCTTGGAAGTAGGTGAATTGCTTTCGACCCCTGTGCATTCAAGCTACAAAGTGGGGGAAAACGCGGATGCCTCCATGTTCGTCTTCTGTTACCAACAATCTAACCAGCTAACTGTGATGAGTGACGTACAGTATATTTGACTCCACAAAAGACAGAACTAAATAGTCAATGTTATAAATTTTATAAGCTAATATGTCTGTATGTTGATTAACCTATACAACATATGCATGAGTATACAGCATAGCTCATTTAAAGGAAAGAAACGGTGATTTGTTTACTGTTTGAGGTCACTTGACTGATTTGATGTCACTTGCTGAACTTGGGGCAGAGGACACTGTCCCAAGTTCCTGAATAGGAATACTTTGTTGAAGGGGTGCTTGGTTTTTCCTACTGAGAAGCTGGAAATTACAACCTTTAGTCGAATGTAGCATAAGTCCTACAGAGAGCTTTTAGCTTTTTAGTATTGTAGCACCCTGACCCATTTTTCCTAGCATGAGGACATATTTTTGATGGAGACATCCACAAGTACTTCAGTAAGTCGCTCTCCGTAAGAGTGTGCACCAAATTCTGACATGTAAAGTAAACTGTAAGCTAAAGAAAATAGCACAAATAACTTGCACCTAACTAGAATACCAGATTCATACCATCATCCAAAGTGATATCCTGCAGCCCGATGGACTGGAAGGTGAGCTCCTTTTCCTTCTCAGGTTCCTGTTTAATGTCAGGCCTCTGTCCATCCATGGAGTGGTTAGATGATGCTCCAGCTCCTAAACAGATTATGGTTCCACTTGTACCATCTGGGGACAGGGTTGCATTAGACTTTGGGTTTACGCCAGCCTCGCTGTTCAAGTGTGAGGTAGAAGGCACTGTGGTAGAGGCAAGACCCTCCGCAGAGGACAAGGACTTTGGAAACACCACCAGTTCTCCAGAATCGTTAGCAGATCGATAGTTATTGAGGCTATTTGGATCACACTGGGTTGAACCTGAGGTAGGGCTGAGGTAGCCCTCATTATGCCTCTGACCAGAGACTTGATTCAAGCCATGAACACCTCCAGGAGTGTTTTGATACCCAAGTCCTAGCACAGAGCTCACATTCTCAGACATAACAGCTGATGGTCTGCCTCCTTGCATTGAATCAGCATCACAGGGAAGACTGAGCTGTCCATTGTAAGAGAGGATTTGTTGAGGTCCTTGATATGAGGTGGGCTTGGTGAATTCCAGTGATTCCGGGTGTAATATTGGGTGAAGCCCAGATGCAACACTGAGGCTGCCATCTGGAGGATGATGCCGACTGTGATAGGGGGAACCCATAGGAGAGTAGCTACGCTGAGTGGAGGATGGAACACAGACTGGGCCTGCAGAGTAGAGCCACTGCTCCAGAGGGTTGAACTGCTCTGCTTGGTCAGAGGTTGTAGCAACTTTAACACGGTCATATTCCTGCTTTACCTGCACTGCTTAAAAACACAAAACCTTGTTAATACAGGAAAGTCAGATAATGTGAACATAACTCATTCTCCCAATACATTTTTCAAAAGATAATGCCTTGATATCCTACACAGTTCAGAGCAAAAAACAAAAGACTAATTCTAATCAATCTAGTCAACATTCATATTATTAGTATTTTTTGCATTAAATTTCTTTGCATTATAGCAAAACCTTACATAAAAGATTATATATAATCCTTATATATATATATATATATATATATATATATATATATATATATATATATATACATAGAGC
>JAQLOM010000012.1:9432605-9473368 GCA_030068315.1 Chrysichthys thysi | reverse complement strand
GTGTGTGTGTGTGTGTGTGTGTGTGTGTGTGTGTGTGTGTGTGTGTGTGTGTGTGTGTGTGTGTGTGCGTGCAGATTGCACTTTGCTGTAAGAATCATGGAAAAAAGAAAAATTGCACATTCATTTATGCTGTACACAGTAGTGTAGAATTTTAGTTCCCTCATGAATAAGGAGAATCCATGTCGTATTTTAAAGTACTGTCTCAACGGTAGCGTATTCGTTGTACATATACATTATTTTACCATTTATTTATTAATCCCCAGTCTTTCAGAGTGGAATAAAACATATTTAATGTTCGTAAGATAGCTTTCTGTTGCTGATTATTTTCTACAGTGTGTACGTTTTTGTTAAAAATAACAACAAGAACAATTGTTATGGCATATTACTTTATTTTACTCAAATATGCTCTTTTGCCTTTAAAAGTTTTACTTATGAACTGCAATATGTGCCACCAGTTGTAGTGCTGTTATTCATTATTCCATCCATTACAGTATTATGATGTCTTTGCTCCACCGGCAAGTATCTACTTTTTGCATTTTTCCCCAATAACATTGCTGGGATGAGATTGATCCATGTCTTCATAACCATGTTGCACCAGGACACTGTGTGAGAGTCCACAGCTCGCGTCCCCGAGTGGCCCACCTCAAGTGTGTGCTTTCATTGTAGGATTTTCTGTTCACTGTTTTATAAGCAGTACATTCGTTGAAGACTTTAACTACCGACCTGTGTTTATATTTATACATTTATCTGAATTACCATGTTCAAAAGTAGCTCTTTGCATTACTGCTCTCTATTTAATGCCATTCATGTAGAAAGGTCTACTCTTAATGCCAGAGGCACTAGTACTACTGTCTGTGATTATTTCATTTTCCATTCAAATAAAATACAATTTTTGTATTAAATTGCAGTAATGTCTGCTATTTTCTGTGTCGTGAATTAAACAGTACAAGGCACATAATCTCTGTTGGATAATTTGAACTTAAGGTAAAGAACAAACTTTGAACAAAGTGCTGGCTGGTTGCTGATACTGATGTAAACAAAGACGAAAACAAAAGAGAAGACTGGGGAAAATGCAGTGACACGGCCAATGAAGTGCACTATTAAATGTAACGGGCATGAAAATCTTACCAATCAACAGAACAATAACAAAGCAAGTCACGCCCTCTGCAGTGCGCCCAGAGCTGACCAATCGCGCCTCGAGTACAGTATATTGACGTAGCGATTGACCAATAAGCGAGGCGCTCTAAAAGTACTCGGTCCTGCCTTCTTAGAGAATGCTAGAGATACTCGGTAATGGCGACAGGTCTGGTAAGTGAAAACTTAGAGAACGATTACAAAGAAGGGAAACAGTAATGACGGTCGGTGGAAATGGACACGGGGGTTTTAATAAACAGTTGTTTTTACTCGAGCGATTTGAAAGGTTGTCATTCGTTATTTCGTTTTCAAACGACAGCGTTGTGTAGCGTTAGATCAGGTTTTTTTTTTTCATTACGACGTTTGTTGTTTTGCTTGTGGCTAAGTAACTTGCCAGCCATTGTAGCAAGCTAACTTACCTTGCTAACAGACTAGTTATAACCAGCTGTAAGTACTAGCTAGCTGTCGTGTTCATGATTATACCATGTTTCGTCTATAATAAGAACAAAATGTTCCTTCATTCATTGCGATACTCGGAAGGGCTTCGAGCGCCATGTCTCAACTTGTTGACATTCTTTTGTTTACAGTTCAGTGAGAAGTAAGGGGCTTGTTGACATCTCACCGAGCACAACGATTTCACCGCAGTAACGTTTCTCGTCTTAATCTGAAACTTTATCTGTCTGAGATGTTTATTTTTTAGGACAAATATGTGTCATGTTCTTATTGTTGTACTAATCACGGCTGGAAAATACTTTGTTTGACTAAGTGTGTAACGTAGCCTTTCTTTTAAAAAAAAATCAACTTTGCGTGTAAACGAGTCTTCATTCGGTGAGAGTCGGGCGGATCTCACGGCTCTCTGTTTGGTAAATAAATCACACGAAAAAATATCGACATTGTTAACAGCTGATTATATACTGTATATATTTTGGTCCCGTGTGTATTGGCTGCAAATAGAAACATTAAACCTCCTCGTTTTGTTTTTTTTTGGTTTTTTTTTTAACTCGAAACCATCGTCGTATCAGAGTGAGTTTAATTCACTGCCGTCGAGTGTTGTTGCAGATCTCCCGAGATCAGTAGTCGAAATTAAATATCTTGTTCGGAGTCGACTGTTGTTACGCAGTTGTGAATGAATGAGCACAGCCGCGCATGCGCCAACTCTCCTGCGTTTATAAACAAGGTTGCGTGCAAGAGGGTCACGTGACCAGGCTGGAAGTCCGCAAACAAAGCTATTGCGTTTCCTTAATAAAAACTTCTCACTTTTACTCAATTTTGTTGCGGGTTTCATTTCAGAATGCGTATCGCTTTGTCCTCGCTGTGTCTTACAGTCACATGGCCACGGCGATGAGCAGGTTTTTAAAGCAAGAACGAGATTACTCAATATAGCCAGCATGGCCGTTGTTGTTGACACTTACTATATGTAGGGAAAAATGTCAAAAAAATCAAAGGAAGAATAAGTTCTCGTGTTGGTTTAATAAATAATTAAGTGATTTTGATCATGTGAGTTCATTAATTCATTTGAAAATAATTTAAAATAGGTGCACATAAGAGTTATTTGAGAATTATTATAAGTATTAGTAGTAGTAGTAGTATTTTATTTATGTTTTTAGGGCCACTTTTCCTGTATAGGCCATATTTGTGCAATAATCACACCACATTGAAGCCTTATTTCCCTTCATGTGTATTCAGCCTGCCCATGTGACAAGGTGTAATATGGTGTGGGAGGTAAAGACAGTCCCTAAAAGAGTCCAGGAATCCAAGACAGATTGCTCCGGCATGGATGAGGGCTTTGACCTGCTGAAGTGTAATGAGAACCTGCCATCTTCACCAGCCTGCCCCTCTACTGAAGGCCCCATAGACTATGGTGATTCCATAACTGACTTCTTTTCTTAGTCTTTGTGGCTATCAGTCGGTCTACTAGTGTGAAATTCTGTATTGATTGGCCTATGGGAACTGCAAACTGTGAACTGCTGAGTATTTTTAGATAAAAGTTCTTTAATAGAGGTGCAGCTGAACATGTAATTACAGTGCTGTCTATGTGGACTAGATGGTCTTTCTTTGTACCTCTTTTTACAGATGACTTGCCAGAACTACAGGAAGTTCAGGACGATCAGTCGTCCCCAGTAGTCTTCCAGGTGGCCCCGGGTGTGTCGCATGAAGAGAGGCCTGAGCAAGGCTGGAGCCCACAGTTGGAGAGCAGTATTGTCTCCCACACAAACTGGCTCACAGAGTTAGCCAACATCGCTACCAGTCCCCAAAGTCCTTTACTGCAGAATGCACCCCACCCTAGGTCAGCAACATGCAGGAAGTTCATTGGAGAATGTTGAACTAAAAATGCAAGTTATGAAATGGCAATTGCTGTAGAATCCATAACGAAAATCAGTATATGATGTCATTTATAAAAAACAAGATTGCATAAATTAATGACATTTATTATTTTTTAAATATTATATTACATTTTACTACAGCATTATTCAATACCTTCCAGTGCAAACATTTATTGATCACTCAGTATGCTTCTGAAAAGGTTTGATTTTCTGTAAGTGCTCAACTGATTCCCTTTGTCTTACTGAACATATTTTGTGTCTGCAGGTCCTCGCCTGTGCACATCTTTGCCCACAGTAACAGTTTACATTCCTACGCTCGACCTCCGCTGGCCTCCAGCAGTGCTCCCAGTCCTGCTCATAGCCACATGAGAGAGCGTCGCCGCACGAGGGTACAGTTTTTAGCAGCAGTTTATAATTGAATAATTAGAGCAAATAAGCACATGGCTACATGTTATGTGCAGTTTTATGATTTCACAGCTTGACAGTTACTTTACAGGCATAGAAGCTTATTGTGTAAAGTCATCAGCGCTGATTTTGAACCTATTTTAGGCTAGCAGTGAGTCCGAGTCTGGGGTATTCTGTATGTCTTCACTTTCTGATGATGATGACATGGGATGGTCCCATTCTTGGCCCTCCACAGTCTGGCATTGCTTTCTGAAAGGTAAAGCCCATAAATACTCAAACACATGCTGTCAGATACTTGTAATGGCCTTTGACCTGAGGTTACAGATCAGTAAGATCTCAAACAAAAAGCAGAATACTTTTGTAATAAATTCAGGTTTTAGAGAGGTTTTTTCAGTTATCTGGGAAACCCAGCCAACCTCTGCGATCTTTTAGAGGTGTTAGCTGAACATCAGCCATTTTATGAATGAGTAGTTGAAGTTGAAACGGAAGTAGCACCCTCTTCTGTTTAATCTCTGCCACTACAACACAAAATGAACAAAACAAGAGCATGGTTCAGGGGAGGGGTGTAGGCACAGTCATTCAAGTTGCATGTTTTTTTTCCACCCTCCAATTTTGGGGCATAATTCATGTTGCTCTTTTGAATTGTATTCAGGTTTTCCCTACAGCAAAATGTACAAATACTCAAAGATTTATCTTCATAGACCAAAGTCATTAATTTTCTTTTTTCTTCCCCTCTTAAAGGCACACGCCTGCGTTTTCACAAAGGGCCAAATGTGGAGTGGCAGGAGGTAGAGGATGTGGCTGAGTCTCAGGATGAGTCTGATGATGAAGGGGGCATGCATCTCAGTCCCATTAAAGTAATGGAGGCTTTATATGTATTATAAAGTGCTGTCACATGTCATTCTTGATAGTGTCCAGTGACAACAGTGAAGCAAATAACAAGCCATCTTTCTTGAAACTAGCCAGATTTAAGATCACCTTAAACAGATATCGTTATGTTTCCTTTAAAAGGGTTTATTATAAAGAGGATTGTGACAGTGTTGACAGTGACCTCTTGGGTTTACTTTACAGGCATACGGATGTGAGGGGTTGAAACTTGTGGCCCTGGAGGAGACTCTGTCATTTGGCCAGTCAGTCCTGAAACTAACCTTTGACCCTGGTTCTCAAGATGCTGGTCTTCTAACTGCTGAGTGCCAATTGGATCATCCATTTTATGTGAAAAATAAAGGTAAGTGAGCATACTAGCCAGTGCCACATTATTTTTTTAAATAAATAAGCCTCATCTGAACGTACACCCTACAGTCCCATTCAGAATGTTAATGACTATGAATAACATGATTGTGCTTATCAATGACTTTCTGTCTTATGTTTAATTGTTAAACTGACCACACCTAATTTGTGCACAATATAGGTTGGTCCTCCTTTTATCCGAGCCTTACAGTGGTGCAGCATGGTATTCCCTGTTATGAAATGCAGCTTGGGGACTTGTGTCTACCTCCAGGACACCGTGATGCCATCAACTGTGATGACTCAACAGTTTTTGACACTTTCAGGAGGTAGATACTGTCACTGGAATCGCATAAATTTCTACTATAAGGTTATTGGTCAGAATCCTCACTAATGGTAATTTAAGGCAATCTTGCATGTAGTGTATACAAATGTTTGTTGAGAACCTAAACCGGTGCCCCATGTAGATGCGCCTAAGGCCTACAGTGCATTTTACCTCTCCCTGCAGTTACGATTTCACCCCTCTGGATTCCTCTGCTGTGTATGTGCTGAGCAGTATGGCACGTCAGCGAAGAGCATCCCAGTCAAGCGGGGGCACTGTGAGCCCAGACTGTGATAAGCAGGAGCGCTCTGGCTCTTCCCATCAATCCCCCAGTAGCAAGTCACAACGTAGCCACTCCTCAGGGGGAAGTGGAGCTACACCCACAAAATGTAAAAGGCCAATGAACGCTTTCATGCTCTTTGCTAAGAAGTATCGAGTGGAGTACACGCAGATGTATCCTGGGAAAGATAACAGGCAAGTGTTAACTGTAGTTAAGGATATAATAATAATACTGTGTACTTGTGATGTGTATTTAAGAAAGATAAATATAGTAATTAAATGAAAAATACAGACTATTTTCCATGCTAGCACACGCTACCTAACTAATGTCACATACGTTCTGCACACATTACTGTATTATTAGTACTGTATTATTAGTACAGTGAATATTACACTACAAGCAGTAGTGTAATACCCCTTCCATATTTTTCTGACTTACAAGCTGAAATTAAGAAAATAATTTCTCTTCACCACCAGAGCTATTAGTGTGATTCTGGGTGACAAGTGGAAGAAAATGAAGAATGAGGAGAGAAGGATGTACACCATGGAGGCTAAAGCGCTGGCTGAGGAGCAAAAACGCCTCAACCCAGATTGTTGGAAACGCAAGAGAACCAACTCGGTGAAATGAACTTTTCTTGTAGACAATTCTTATAGAATGGTCAAGATTAGCACTTATATATCTATTATTTTAGGTTTTGGATCACTTAACCACAATTGTAAATGACCAATTCCCTGTTCTGCTTTGTCTTGGTTCTATGCTTTTGTTCTTTTAGGGTTCTCAGCAGAACTAGCCATGAAAAAGACTGGGAGTGATTGACATGATGCCATCTATCCACCTGTAGGAGTGAGGAGACTTAACTTTGATTATTAAAACAGAATAATCTAGAAAGAGTCATTACAGCGATACACACTTCTATACACACAAACACACGTGTACAGTGGGGTCCAAAAGGCTGAGACCACTAGTGAAAAGTGTCTATTTTGCATCTAAATTAATACAACAAATTTCATTACAGACCATATTGTTTTCAACAAATTGAGTATTTTAAACTTTGAGATAATTATAAATTCCAGACTTCCTAGGTATTTGGTTTGCGCCCTTTTTCTTCGATAGCCGTGTGCACTTGAGCAGGCGTGGACTCTGCAAGTTTATGCAAAATCTTAATGATACATTTTAATTCAAATCCATAGGAGTGGCATCTATACACATGCTTCAGCAGAGCACAGAACATAGGCATAAGGAAAATCTGACCTTTAGTACAAAGCAGTTAAAATGGTCAATATGTGGGCATGTGGTGGCTCAAAGGTTAAGGCTGTGGGCTAATGCTCAGAAAGGTGGAGGTTCAAGCCCCAACACTGCCAAGCTGCTGCTGTTGGGCCCTTGAGCAAGGCTCGTAACCCGCTCTGCTTCAGGGGGCTGTGTCATGGCTGACCCTGGGTTCTGACCCAGACTTCCTAACAAGCTGGGATATGCTAAGAAAAGAATTTCACTGTGCTGAACAGTATGTGTGACAAATAAAGGCTGCTTCTTCTGTTTCAAATATGCTTGCATTGAAATAGGCACCTAAAAATAATGCAGAATGTTGAATAAAAATGAGATATTGGAAATTTACTTTCTCTGTTTGAAATATTTTTAAATTCTTCTGATTATTTCCGGTTTCAACTGGAAAAAAAGATCCATGTGGTCACATTTTTAGACCCCACTTCATGTATGTGTGTGTGTGTATGTATGTGTGTGTGTGTGTGTGTGTATGTATGTATGTATGTATGTATATATACATACATACATACATATATATAATTATGAAGCATATTATCTATTTAAACTAACAGCGCATATATTTTTCTTATTCATTCTTTCAAAAAAATTATGAAAATGCCTTATTCTTCCAAAGTAAAAAAAATGCTCACTTGTACTTTCAGGTAATTTTGTATTTCTATGCTTGAAAGGTGAGACCCTGTGGTGCTATTTTAGTGAGAGCAAAGGAGCAGTATATATATAGCAAAAAAAAAGTATATTTTTAAATGTAAAAAGAGGAATTTTTAGATGCTAATCAGCTTGTTTTGCAGTTGTTCATATGAGTTATGTTGTATAACTCAAGATGTTGTATAACTCAAGATATTGCACAGACTCATTGTATTGCAAATGGACAAATGTTGAATTTCACGTTCATCAGCGACCTGGGAATGGTTGTGTTCTGTAGACATCGGGAAACCAGCCTAGACCACAAACTGTGTGGGAGCACGAGCGACGTGCGTATGGGTGTGTGTGCACCCTCCAACTGGCCATATTATAGTGCTTAACATGCTTCTACACACACACATACACAATTACTTGATCACAAATTAATGCATACATACATGACAGCACACATTCAGTCTCACGTACAGCACTTCAGGGCCATGCCTTCACTGTAAGTGTTTTGTTTTTGCACTTTACGTACATACATAAACTTGTACAACCAGTAAATGTATACAAACTGATATATTGTGTATAAAATTATATATACTTTACTCACAATCATGGCCAAACTGTATAGTTTATTTTGTGCTTTGCAGGGCTGCCAACACATTAGAGATAAAGAGTTGTTGATAATGTACAGGTCCATGTTCCCATTCAGTTCTTGCACAAAATATACTTGTATCATATTATAAATAAAGTTTTAAAATTATTGTACACTCACTTGCTTTGGTTTGCTGAAATTTGTTCCCATTTAGTGCATACAGTATAGTGCAGGAGTCTTAGGCACATGCACAGAAGTGCTATAAAGTCAGGATGACAAAAAATTCAGTCTTAATTTTTAAAAGGAAAATAGTACAACATGAAGTAAACAACAATCAACTAAACAAAGTCAATATTTAATGTAACTTTAAATTTTAAATACTATATAAGGTGCTTTTTTTTAAAAATAAAAATGTATACATTTTCATCTATAAGGAAATGAGCTGTAATTTTTCTGAGCATCTTGGAATCTGTCACAGTTCTTCTGGAGACTCTGACTGTTACACTGACTTTTTTTTGCATGAAACTCCCAGAAGTCTTCATTATGTTTATTTTGTCATTATGTTTTTTGAGTGCCTAATACTTGAATGTGCACAGGAAAATGGGCACAGTTTTTTTTTCAGGTTGCCCTTAAAGAAAATACCATACTTTGAGGGTTGCATCCCCACTATTATTCAAGCAACACTAGATAGGAAGTGTTCTTAGGTGTGCTTCATGCTTGGTCATTGCAGGTGATGTCAGTGGCTTTTTGATCCGTGGTTCAGAGGGAGCACAGCGGTTGTCAGTCTCATTTCCATGGCGGCCGTTTCCACAGAAACTTGTGCACATCAAAACAATAGAGAATCTAATTAATGAGGTAACGCTCTAGAGAATGGTGGGCCTCCTGTTGTGTCAAGTACTCTTTGAAGGCTTTAATTAAATCTTTACCCTGCCATAAAGCTCCCTCTAAAGAACAAAAGTACCCCAATTAATATTTAAGTAAATAAAGGAGGGAAATGATTCAATAACAGGGCTTTCTTTCGATATCAGCAGGTTGCTTTGATTCTCATGATATAAAGCAGGAAACAACTACATCCTCAGTCCATAGATGAGGACTAATGACCACATAGCACCCTGATCAAATCCGAGCAGAAGACCACAAACACACACAAACAAAGAAACATACAGACTGCTGCCCTTTTGTCACGTTGTCTGTAGGGCACAAGCTTCTCAGGTATAACCATCATGCTATCAGTGTCAAAATTTAAATTGTGGTCTAACACTCCAGACTGATGCATTTCACCTGTTGTGCTGTTCTCCAAAATGACCTCCAGAGGGCTCTATAACAATACATACAGTAAAACTGGTTAGCATACATACAAGTCTTAAATTACTTGAAAATCCACTTGATGCAACATTTACTGTCTTTACTGTTCTGAAACCAATTTATACTAGAATTTGTAATGCAGCACAAAAAGCATGGGGCTTGAAACATGTAAAAGCTTTGACGTAGAGAATCTGCCACAGTTTTTCAATCTTCGTCCTGGGGATCTACTGTGTCCCTTCACAATTTAGTGTTTCCATGGTCTAATACACCTGATTCAGCTTCTCAGCTAGTTATCAGTCCCATTATGAACTGAATGGATTATGAGTGGAATTAACTGTGCTGAGCTGTGGTTTGCCAGGAGTGACTGTTTTGGAGAGTAACAAGAAAACAGGATGCTACAATAAAGTCTCCAGTAATGTTTATGGAGAAGCATCCAATACAGTTTCGATACCTTAGAAAGTAAAACACAAGATGCCTGATTTGTATCAGGAAAAAAGCCTTTGAAATAATAGAAACATTCAGAAATCTGAATGAGCACAGTGTGGACCATGCTTCCTGGTGTAAATGAAAGAACCATGAAAGTAATAAAAGATTATTATATTTTAATGTCCTTCCTAGGGAAATCATCTGATTGTATTGAGCTTGAAAATGGTCAGCTGCATTCCCTGAAGCTGAACACCTCATAAAAAAAAAAATCTGAATTTGGGTTGACCATGTGACTGGCAAGCCAAACACATTTTAGTATGGTACTGCAGGTCATGAAAATTACAGGAGATATATGGGTTTTTCCACTACTAAGCCTGCTAGTTTAGCTGTATTCCTCATCATGCACATCGACCACTGACCAACCAAACAGTTTACCTTTACTATACTGTATGCTCTTCTCAGTTTACTCGACTATGTTAGCTGGAATTCCACTACTTCTCAGTTCAGGGACTGGATTCTTCCCTCCACATGATGGATCCCTCATTTTTTCATTATACACATAGTAGCTAACTGAGCCTTGCTGCAAGACTCCCACTCAATTCCCTGGAAGCCAAAGATGGGCATCAGCTACGCGCTCACTGCCTCAGCACTGACCATCTTAAGGATGCAGTGTCTGGTTTGAATATTCGCTGCACTGACTATGCAGCAATTCTGATCATAGTTGTCAGATTTAGGCACTTATTCAAAACTGAACAAAACATCACAGCCTATACACTTTGCTTGTCACAAATGGCCACATCATGCGATGACTGCTAAATATATTAAGAAGCACAAAGCAATCTTAGTCACCTTTTTGGTGAATCAATAGACATGGCTCAGCTGAAATTGATGATTCAAGAGCTGAGACTGCAAAACTCAGAGACTAACGTCCTCCACACAGAGCCCTCCTTATAGTCCAATGACTCGTCACCCTCCCTGCTTCTCACACTGGATCAAAGTGAAGATGCTACGTCTACTGCCACATATGAAAGATTCTTACATGCTGATAATGACCTAGTAATTTAACTGCCATGTTTAACTACAGTTTCAGCAACAGTTGATAATGGGTCTGGGTCAGCCTTTCAGGGCATGAAGGCATCATTGTTAGGCTCTAACTAGCCCTGGCAGCCTGTTTTAAATGACGGTTGCCCTAGTGGGGTTGGTTATTGACACACCATCATAAGCACAGAAAGTGCTTTTTTTAAGGCGATTTACAAGAGAATTTACTAGGCCTCAAAGATTTCACTGGACACTTTAATATTTAAACATAACCCTTGGAATCATGGTTCGGCTGTCCGTTTAGTTTTTCTTATCAGTTCTGAGATGTTGACGTGTCTTTGTGTTGTTCACAAAATTGTGCTGGTCAAATATGTCAATCATCAGGATGGCACAAGCTCAAACAAGGTCTCTCTCCACCTTGCACAGAAGAAAAATCTTATTATCAGCACTCACTGTCACAACATACCAGTCAGGTCACTTGTGCTTGTGAGTGCGGCCCCTCAGAATGACCTGTGAACAGAGGAATGTGACCTAGCAGTCCAGGAAACACTCCTGATCACAAGAGCCTCTTGTGCATAGGCCTTTCATGGCTAATTCACTTAGCGCTATTTATTTCTTCAGTGATTAGCAAACAGTGGCTGCCTATCTGCACTAAAGGTGTATGTAATGGCATTTGCAGTATGCCACCACACATGTGCAGGGCATCTCTCTGTGGGCTCATAAATATATTACGGGGTTTCGGAGAGTGGCAAAGCAGTGCAATTACCCAAGAGGCCTGTCTGGGAGATCCCCCTTGTGCTGGAGTCCTTTTATGAGCCTCTGCAAGATGTTGATCTGGTGTTGAAGTGGGTGTTTCTGATAACTGCTGTTTTTGTTAGCAATTACTTCAGCATGTGGGAAAGCTTCATGTTTGGGTGATAAACTTGTTTTGCATGTGTAGTGTCCTGATAACTCTGGTGTGACTTTAAGTTTAGGATTTCTGCCTAATTTTATATATGATATATATGATGGTAAACCTGAGGATATTGTGAAGTTATCCAGGCAGTTCTCACTGGCCTTTGTAGTAATCCAGGGTTCACAGGAGCACACAAATATGTAATTAGAGTTTTGTAACATTACAGTAAATGTGATTCTTTCAGGCATGCTTGCAACATAGTGCTATGACTTTAGACTTGTAGCAAGCTAATGTCTCTAGTTGGTTTAACTTCATGAACCTTAAAGTTTTCAAAACTTAATGAGTTTTCATGCATGTAATTTTATCTGCAGCAGCTGTAAACTACTCGAATATGTTAGATGCAATGCACAAATGCAGTGTTTACTTGTATACAATATGTAACAGTGTAAAGTAGCTTACATGATGATAACAGTAGCCATCTAAGTTGCCATAACAACAGGAAATAACTAGCTGCTTAGTGCAAGTGTCTTTTCGAACTAGTTAGATGGAGAAAGCTGTGGTTCAAAAAATGAATGTTAATGGCTCTGTATTTCACCCTGTAGGGTAGAGGAGTTGTTGTCCAGTTTGAGTATGGTTATTTTCTATTTTTTTATGCTCATTTTACAACTTATTGGGGGGGGGGGGGGGTTAAAGAATAAAGAAAAAGTGGTGTGCCATTTCAAGATTCATCTTGTTGCTGGTATGGTTTTAAGTCTCTAATAAAAGTACCTGCATTAGCTTCACAGTCCCGTGTGCCCTGCATCTGCACTGTCTGATATCTTTTGTACATTTAGCTGGTCACAAGCAGCAGAATCTTGACAATTTAAATTTGACTAGCTGTTTACTCTTTCATCCTCCAGTTTCCATCTGCAAAACAAACGTCTGACCAGTGCTAGCTAGCTAACAATGAAGCATTTGTTGATAGATACAGTCAGAAGATTACATACAGTCATCATGGACATGAATGTCATGGTAATATTGGGCTTTTAGTAATGAACCAATCTTTTTCTGGGAAAGAATAATGGCACAACAAACATCTTCATCAGAAAATTCATCCAATTAGATTATTATTTCAATGGTGCTGAAAGTTCTAAGATATTCTCTAGCTTGCCAAGGCCAAGGCCTCTTAACTTCCTGTTATTAATCATGACTGACTACAGCTGGTAGGTTCTCCGTGCACAACATAAAAGGCTTTGTTTGGAATATACAATTTAATGTGAGGTGTAGCAATTTTGCCAAAGTCTGGAAGAAAACCCAAACTGTTCACCTCAGCTGAGAGGAAATTGGTTTTGTTGGTCAGGAACAAATCAGGAACCATCAAGGCACAGACCTGCCATGAACTGGAAGCTGCTGGAACACTGTCTACAGTCAAGCGTGTTTTACATCACCACCGACTGATAGGCTGCTGTCCAAGAAAGAAGCCCCTCCAAAATCGACTCCTTTAAGCTTGACTAAAATTTACAGCGGACCATATGGACAAAGAAAAAAGCCTTCTGGAGGAGTTTGATAGTCAGATAAGATAAAGATTGAATTACATCACATTACATTACAGGCATTTAGCAGACGCTCTTATCCAGAGCGACGTACAAGTGCAAAAGTCAGGTACAAGAATAGTAGAATTTCTAGGCAAGAAAAGTTCACGTGTCAAGTGAATAAGTGCCAGAATAACACCTAGTGTAGTATTCTGTAGAAGGACCAATCAGCTAACAGCAGTGAAAACAGAGCTAACCGTAATGAGCAGAGATGTAAATATACAATACCACAGATCTAACAAAAAGGAGAACAAAACCCTAGTAGCTACTCTGAATACATCATGACCCAGCTAGACAGAACAAGCCAGGCTTACAATGGGATTACACAGTGGACAGGGAGGCAGGGGAGAGGTGCATCCTGAAGAGATGGGTCTTCAGTTTGTGTTTGAAGGTAGTCAATGGGAAGATCATTCCACCAACGAGGGGCCAGAACAGATAGCAGCCTTGAGCGGGCCGGACAGGAGTGGAGAGGAGGAGGGGCCAGACGGCCAGAAACAGCAGAGCGAAGGGAACGGGCTGGCAAATAGTGATGGACAAATCTCTGGAGATATGCTGGACCTAACCCCTTAAGTGCCTGGTATGCTAGGACCAATGTCTTAAATTTGATGTGAGCTGCAACAGGCAGCCAGTGAAGGTCAGCAAGAAGAGGGGTAACATGGGAGGAGCGGGGAAAGTTGTGGACCAGTCGAGCAGCGACATTCTGGATGAGCTGCAGGGGTCTGATAGCGGATGCTGGAAGGCCAGCAAGGAGAGAGCTGCAGTAGTCCAAATGAGAGAGGACCATTGCTTGGACCAGTTGCTGAGTAGAGTAAGTGGTAAGGAAGGGGCGGATCCTCTGAATGTTTTAAAGGAGAAATCTGCATGTCCGGGTGACAGCAGCAATGTTCGCTGAGGAGGAGAGTTTGTCATTGAGGATCACACCTAGGTACTTAGTACTGGGTGAGGGTGACAAGGAGATGTTCCCCAGGGAGATGGTGAGGTCCAGGCATGGAGAGGAAGGAGCAGGGATGTGGATCATCTCCATTGTGTCTGGGTTGAGCTTCAGGTGGTGATTGTCCATCCGTGTTGTTTGGCCACAATGACTAGAGGTACAGAGGAACACTGTACCAACTGTTAAGCATGGTGGCAGTAGTATCACTGAACTCCATTCTTCCTAGAAGAGTGGTCAAACATCCAACCAGAATTCTTCCCAAAGCTTGTTGACTACCAAAAGTATCTGGTCAAGCTAAAACTAAAACACCTAAAAAGGGACATTTACGTGTGCTGTATGTATAGTTTTGGCCCTGTATGCAATTTTGATTTCAGATAACTCAAAATAAATTAAAACTTTTTGTTTTCCCAAATTCTTGTTTTTTTATTTCTATTAAAAATGTATGTTGCACAATGATTCTTCTCCAGAAAACAAACAGTTCAAAGAAGTCACTGAAAGCCAAGTATTGCCATGGTATTTCAACTGTATATAGCTTTTAACTGACTATTTTACCTCACAGTTAGTGTTATATGGCTTTTGTAAGTGGGTACACTTTACTTTTTGACCCAACTGCCAGTAGCCATCATTGAACTACTGAAAAAACATCGACCTGAATATTCCTTGGCTTTTTGCTAATACAGGTAGTCCTCAAGTTACAATGGAGATGCGTTCGGTCACACCCATTGTAAGTCGAAAATATCATAAGTCAAACAACTGTGATGAACTACTTAGCCTACCTTAGGTATCTCATCCTAGTTTATGTAACCAGGTTGAAATTATATGTTTATAATTAGTTTTTCCTGTTTGTTTGAAACTTCAACATCTCAAATGTTCTTTTATTTGATTAGTTAAAAAAAATCTGACCACAGTCCCATTTAAGAAAAAAAGTGCGATTTGGAAGCGTCTGTATTCTGGGTACTGTCGCTTTAAGACTGCCGACTTTATGCCCTTGTTATCTTCCTGAATGAGGCAGAGGGGAGTGTTTAATGCCGCTTGTGCTGAAAATGAATAGTAAAGTTTTAATATGGTAAAATGGAGAGATCGTGTAGTCCTGTTGTGTTGTTTTAGTTTTAAAGAATATGTAGTTATTTTATCAGTTGAAGTTCAGTTATTTTAATATTTATTTTGTAGAGTTTCATGTCATGCTCCATGTTTTGCTAACAGGGAGACTGATATTTTATGCTGTGGACCGAGTTACCGTTTCAGGGAGATTTCATTTAAATCACATTTCTGTCAAAAGAGAGAGGTTGCCAAAGAGAGCCATACACCTATATGATGTTGGCAGCCACACTGTGTCTCTGAGCTCCATCCAGCTGCGACACCCCGCTACACAAATACTGAGCTCCGGTTACAGACAGATGCCGCTGAAGCTGTTCCATTAATAATCACAAAAAACCCAAGGTAATGCACTGTACAGTACACCAATACACAAGTTAACTTCATGAGTTGTGGAAGAGAGTGAGGCATTGCACGAGGCGAGTGATCCAAGCATCGAACTTGCACTTCCAGGTGGCGGCCCGTGTACTTCCGGGTGTCGGCCATGTACTTCTGGGCGTCATCTGTGTACGTCATACGCTGTTACGCTGGCCTGCCAGCGATGCCTGTCTGCATATTTTAAATATTTTCTAAATATTTTACAATTTTAGCTGATTACAATAGTCATCATAACTTCAAAAAATCGTAAGTCGTGCCATCGTAACACACGGAGCACCTGTATATCTATTATATTTGTTTGTAGACATAGAAGCATCCCAAAGTGCAAATTCTTGGAAGCTGTATTTTTTTTCGTAATGTGGGTAAATGTGTCGAGTGAAACTGTGATGGCTGTCACTCTTTTATTTAGATTGAAAATAAATGATGGGTATAGTTTTTAAATACAAGGTTAAAACAGAACATAGCACCTTTTTAATTATAATTTATAAATATTATTTCTTCAGCAGAAGATGCTTTTTAAAACAGGTTTTGAGCAATAATTTTAAAATCTTTTCATTTTTACCCAACATCAAGAAGACATACCAGTAAAAACCAATGAAATATGTCATATGTTAATATCTGCATACTGCTATTTCTCCCTACTTATGAGTATTATATAACCTCAGAATCAAAACTGCATGCACAAACACTATGTATCTCCAGTTGCATCTGAAGCCTGCCATTCTTCAGTGTTAGTGTCTGGCTGTGGCAGTGACTGGCTCATGTTTATGCATGGTCAGGGTCCTGGAGCTGACTGGCACTGAGGAATCATACCCACTATTGTTCCCCTTCCATCCTTAATACACAAAACCAATCCTTTCTGATACTGAGCTCTCTCGAATGAGCAGTGCTGGCTGAATAACTTTCAGAAAAAGCACACAATGTTGAAATTCGATCCATTACAGTGATCTTGTTACTAGCAGACTCTAAGAGCATGCAACCCAGTTTAAGTGCCTCTGGGGTTTATCTAAAGCTGAAACTGCAACAAAGGAACATATTGCTTCTACACCATTGACAATATTGATTGGCCTTTAAAATAATGTCAGTCTTTCAATGGACTGAGGATGTGATTTCACGTGTTCAGCACTAATCCCTTACTAGCTACTTCTTAGAGCACTTAAATACAAGTTACTTTCATTCGATAGTCATTTCAGAGACTCAGTTAGCTTTCATTATGTATTAGATCTTGTGAGAAGAGCAATTTGGGGAGCAAATGAATAATGAAATGAACAATTAAGGGCAGAGGAGAGACAGAGTCAGGGGGAGAGAGAAATGTCAGCAGGTGCACCCACCTAATCAGAGCCTGCATCTGCACCACGACTCCTTCGTTAGGAACAATTAGGCTGCAGTAATGGAGAGAGAGAGAGAGAGAGAGAGAGAGAGAGAGAGAGAGAGAGAGAGAGAGAGAGAGAGAGAGAGAGAGAGAGAGCGAGAGAGAGAGTGGTCAAACTCAGTGTCCTGCTTAAAAATCGTGTGTGTGTGTGTGCGTGTGCGATGTTAATTTGAAGTTAAAGTAGCACAATTTTTGTAATTATTGTGTGAGGGATCAATTTTATATTACCTTTCTATTTTTATTCTTCTGTTCTCTTCTCTTGTAAGAAAATAGTCAGCAGGTCTAGACTTATATTTTTCGCTCTTGTAACTACTGCCAGTGCCCCGTGACAACAATCTTACCCCCTGCAGCCCACCTAAATGCAGCGTGACTTGACTCTGTAATAATTATTATGCATATAGCCTAATTACTTTTTGTGACCATAAGGTGGTAAAAGAGCACATAAAAGAAAAAAGTAAAGTTGCATCGCTTAAGGCAGTGGACCAAATCTCCCATGTGGATCAGAAGGCATTTTATTCCACTTAGCTAAGTTAGAAGGTATTGGAAAGCGACAATTGCCACTAGAAAAATAATGACAGCAATAGCAAGAAGAAATAGCAGTGAAAGTTAATGCACAATACAGCAGGGAGAGATGGCTGGACAACCTGAGAATGACGATGAGCATGAAATGAAAAGAGAAGAGTCACATTGCTATATAAGCACAGCACCATCAGGTTTGGGGGAAAAAAACAAACAAACAAAAAAAATTATGCAATGGCACCTAGGCCCATCATCAGAACATGATTTGATATCTAATGTAACTAAAATGAAATCTCAATCATTCTAAAACCTGCAGGCTTATTTAAAAAAAAAAAAAAAAAAAAAAAAAAGACCATTCAATGCATTTAAATTATGACAACGTAGTACTTTACATATTTAAATCAAGCTCGTTTAATAAAACTGAAACGAACTGTGGACTGTCTTTTACACACAGCAAATTCAATAGTGTTAAATCATCACAGAGAGCTATCGTATCCACATTTTTACAGTGTTCATTTAATACTTTTGAAAGGGCTAATAATACAACTCAGATGCAGAGATAAAATAACTCTATGCATAGTTAAAAATGATATCTGCTTAACACCGAAGCATGGTTTCATAACTCTGTAGGAGTTGAATCACCAACACTTCTCAATCACACCAACTCTCTTATGCAATCGATTCCTTTAGTGTTAAACCATATTTTTACAGTGTCAGTTCAACTCTATATTTAACACTTTTGGTTCACACTGGAAAATCAACTCAGAGTTTTGCTGTGCAGGGGTCGCTGCCTACAGATAGATTGAGAATCCCTGCTCTAACAGGACGACCGGTCCCAGCCTGGCTCTCCCTGTTCAAATGGTCTAGATGCGCCACTGGTTACTACATACAGTTAGGTAACAAATTAAAGATAAAAACTGGTTTATACACTCCATTGCATTTTGCAGGCATATTTTGGGTCCACTTGTTTTCTTAGAAAGAGGAATCACTGCACATTCATACAAAGTTCACCAATCACAGGGCATGAGAGCACAATGAATTGGTTGGTGAGCATGAAAAAGCATGTGCATTTTGTGTCATGGCCTTTGTAGTCACTGGATTTCAATCTAATTGAACACCTGTAAGAGAATTTGGAGTGATGTGTCAGAAAACATTCTCCACCACTGTAATCAAAACACCAGTCGTAATCCCTCCAGTACAGTTTCAGAGAAGTGTAGAATCCGTGCCAAGGTACCTGAAGCCATTTTGGTGTTTTCTGGAAGCCCAAAACATTATTAGGACACTTTCTATTGGATTTGTTTATCATTTTCTATTACTTTCACTATTAGGCTCATCTCTTTTCCTGAATAATATGCTTTAAAATCCTTTTTGTAACATGAAGACTTAAAAATATCATAGACACCAAAAAAGATCCTCTTTGCGTTTAATGGGAAATTATTAAGTAAGGTCTGAGGCATGAATGTAAAATCCAAAAACACAATTGAGCAAATACAGTGGAGGTTCAGGAGACCATGCGTTTCTCAATTCAAGTGTGTTATCAGTTTCAAAGCCATTGGTTATAAAACGGAAAACGGCAGCAGCACTGCTCAGCAGTGAGTGTGTCCCTCAGCCCTTACTGCATGCTCTATAACCAAGCCATTACTACCAGATTCCAGTTGACATTTAAAAACTACAGCAGGTACAGAAAAGGTGTCCGAGAGGGTGAGACAGTAAGAGTATCTTGATGTGTGTTTTGAACATCACCAATGAAGTCAAAGGTTACAGTGGATAATGAGACCAAAATGGAAGAAAACCTTCAGATGGGCCGCTGCAGTGGGGAGATAAAGAACTCAAAGGTTGAGCTTCTCACTCTTTTCTCACTCTCTCTTGAATTCGTTATCCTTCCTTTCCCCTTATGCCTTATTTTATTCATTCTCTAGGTGGAACACATGGTGTGTTGTTTGGGGAGACAGTAAAAGGCAAACATGAAAAGGAAAAGCTGCCTTAAGGAACTCTTTTGTGTGATGTGTGGCATCAGATGACGTGCACAAAAACGTGATGAGATGGGCAAGAAAATGGATTGTTGCATATTAACGTGTTATGTGCAGTGTGGCAAATGCTTAAATGATTGTTTGTCAGATTACCAGGATATTTATCCCAAATTTGCACTCTGTCATGTCTCATTTATCTGCTAAAATAAAGAGTCTGCCTGGGCTTAGAATTTTCTGGTAAACCACTTATTATAAATGGTAAACTAGGAACATTTCAGTCTCAGAATAGGAGCCAATTTTTGAGACAAATTATTCTGGGTCACTCAGAGCTGTGTTTTTTTTTCAACAAGATTTACAATAACATAATTCCTAGTTCATAGCAAAATAAGGCTATGTCCTACACCCTTAAACAAGGGCAGATTCAAATTATTAAAATGTCCTTGTCCTCGTTGAAGATGGTACCCTAATCTGAGTTTACAATATAATTGCCTTTCATTTGCTTTAAGAGCACTAATGCAGCAGACCATGCACATGATGATGTCTCCATGGGTGACAGTTGTATTCAAGCAGGAAACATGACTTTCTGGTGAGTAAATATAGACAATGTACTGATATCATGTAACTGGTAATTGACCAGAGGAAAAATCAGCTTACAATTAGATTGCAGACATTAGTCATGTCTTTGTTTACCTTACCTTCTGGATGTTCTTGTGATTTTTATATAAAGTGACAAGAATTTCGGCTAATATTAGATCAAACAGATGTACAAGCAATGGATAGGTGAAGGACTAAATGTGAGAGCCAACGTCTGGGGGAGACCTGGTTCCCAGAAATCTGATCCCAAAAGAAAAAAACACTAATTGGACATTTTAACCAGTCCTCACAACAAGTGCTTTGCTTTGATGGGCTTCTACAGAGAGTTACATTTCCCATTTGTATGCAGACTTTATCTGAGGACAGAATGCCGTCAACATGTTTAGAATACGGCTGACAGAGCACAGAGCCCGGTGACTCAATAAGCATTAAAACTCAACTGTCCTAGTCACTGTGCTCACGGGCCGTGGAATAACTACAAACAGAACACTTCCATTCACATAAATCTATTGTTACAATGTCCAAAAAGAATGAGCTGATGAAGTCTAAGTTAAGGTACTTGTTATGTTTGTCATGTAAATGGACAGACAGATGCAAGTGAATGCTTAATTTTTTTTTTTTTTATTTAAATTTCTAAAGCAAGCAAACAAAAAAGGTTAGGCAATACTCAAAACAACATGACTGATCTCCTGGTATCCCCGTTTCTTTTAGTTTTTTGGAAACAATCCTGGACTGCAAGCGTACTGGCAGTGTGACATTCATGTTCATTCTTCTGGTCATTCTGAGAAACTTTCCAATCCAGCGCTTGGGGGTAATACCCAGACAGCAAACTTGCTGTTCACTCCCTGTTTTTACATAAATGTCCAGCAGCCATGGAAGGTAAACTGTGGCCCTATGTCCGATATAGGATGTCTTATGATATGATGAAATATCAACAAACTTGCTGGAATAGTAATTATACTTTTCCTAGGGCGATGGAGAAGGCCAAGTGAGGAATAAGCGTAAAAGGTTTAGAGTTGGTTGGTTGGTTGTTGGACCTTGGCAAGAGGAGACCATAGATGCTAATGGACTGGGAGAGGGAGGAGGTCGCCTGCTGGAGAGTATAGTGGTAACTTTGACTTGGACACAATCTGAACATGATTTAAGAAAGTGTTTACTGTCTTGTAACAATATTTATTGGCGTGAAACTGGTAAGCTTTGGTGATACCTGGGTGTCCTGTGGCTAGTGAAGTGTGAGCCCATGTAATAACAGCATTGTAGAAACTGGAAGGGATATAACCATTGCCTGGGGGACACTGGGCAGGAGCAGAGTGATTTTAAAGGTCCTGTTTTATCTATAATATCCCAGCTAATAACTGCAATAAAGCTGGACCTAATGCCACAGGGGCGATCCGGCAGTGAGATTTTACAAATTAGGTAAGTGAGCCTGGGTTATTCATAGGAGTGTGGGAATTGTGAACCGTTAAATCAGCAATCCAGTAAGAGACAACAAGGAGATCTGGGAGGATCATGTGGCATGATCGAAGGCTGGGGATCACAGGAACTAGAGCTCGTAGTGCTGAGATGACGTGGCCACAATCTCAGATTCAATTAAGGGGAATTTCTTTGATCATTGTAATACAACTGTTCTACTATTCTTCATGTATTTCCACTTTGCCTTTGGAATGCTGTACTATGTGTTAAATCTTGGCAAAGACACCTCGTATAATGACGTTCCCCTAGCAGATATTTAAAAGCTTCAAAATCATCTCACACCTCAGTGTATTTAGTAATTCTCACTGGATGTCCTTGTCCCCTTGGCACAATAACTGCCATGCACAAGTCAGCACTGATGAGAAGCTGAATGTGCTAGTGTTGTAATTTATGGCTGTGTTTAGTTGGTCATGGCATTGCAATTACATGAGGAAGGCTATTAATGTCGCACAATGGAGACATATATCACAGGGCCGCCATCATGGAGGCAAGTGGCCATAGGCATTGACTGCTTTTCCCCAAACTCAGAGGTAATAAGAACATGAACAGGAGACAGGAAGCTCACTGCAAAAGACTGAAAGAGTAATATTGATAGGAATATGGGACAGTTTTGACCTCATGGAGACAGCCGACTCATCCCCATGAGATAATTTATTTTTAAACAAAAAAAAAAAAAAAAACTGTTTATTTTACAAGCTAAGCCGTAAGTTTTCCTCTTGGTTACTGAGGTTAAGGTTTAGTTTAGGGTAAGGGCAATGTATTAAATAGCTGTAGTAACACGCAAGTCAGTGAAAACATCTGCTGACTGCTGCGGATGAAAATATATACAAGTGCAGACAGCAGGAAATGGAATATTTCCGTTCTGTGTTTACATTGTGTTTTACGACTGCTTTAAATGAAAACATATACACCATAAAGAACCCACCAAAAATGCATTTTATGCACTATGCTGTTCCAATATCCTTCAAATGTGCATACACTATACAGTCAAAAGTTTGTGGACATATGACCGTCACAACCATATGTTGGTCTTCTCATTACATTACCATCATTTGGCAGACACCCTTATCCAGAGCGACGTACATTTTTATCTCATTTATACAACTGAGCAGTTGAGGTTAAGGGCCTTGCTCAAGGGCCCAACAGTGATAGCTGGGCAGTGCTTGGACTTGAACTCCCAACCTTCTGATCAGTAATCCAGTGTCTTAACCCCCTGAGCTACCCCCTACCACAATGTTGGAAGCATATAATAGTATAGGATGTTTTTGTATGCTGTAGCATAATGATATCACTTTACTGGAACTAAGGGGCCTAAAAATGTTCCAGCATGCCAGTGTGTCTGTGAACAAGGTGAGATCCATGAAGATGTCGCTGGCCAAGGTTGGTGTGCAAGAACTCAAGCATCCTGTGCACAGCCTGGGCCTCAACCGCACTGAACACCTTTGACATGAATTGAAACACAGATTACACCCCAGGCCTCCTCGCATGACATCAGTGCCTGACTTCACTAATGCTCTTGTGGATGAATGGACAAATCTTCACAGCCATGCTCCAAAAACTACTGAAAGGACTGAAAGCAGAGTGGAGGATATTAAAACAGCAGAATAGGAATGAATAGGATGTTCAAAGAAGCACATGTGGGTGTGATGAGTGTTCACAAAAGATATACTGTATACACTAGGCATATTTATTATTATTATTATTATTGTTATTATTATTATTATCATCATTATTATCTATACTGTAGTTAATGTCAAGATCAAGTTCAAATTTTTAAAGCACTGAAACAAGTCACCAGGGATTTTATGTACAGAAAATTTATGTAAAAGGGATTTTACTGTGTTCAGTCTTCAGTAAGTCTGAAATTATGCCTTCCTTCTTGCTGCTTCTGCCAAAACAAGTGTGTCTGATATTATGCAGCGTTAATTGCTGTGCGACTGTTGTAAAGTGAGCTACACATCATCCTGTTTCACATAAACAATTTCCACAAAGGCCATAAACACAGCAAGGCAAGGAGTTTATATACCCTCGCTCATGCCTCTAGTTTATCTTCTAGATAGGTTCAGTGGATGTATGTATTTGCAGATTGATGGTGCATCCTCAGCATCATTTTATGGGCTCCATCCAAAGCTGCTGGCAGAATGAATCACTTGGCTATGTGCAGTCATTTCACACTGAGACGCTGCCACAGACCATGGAGAACCTTGCCTTTAGAAAACATGCTCTGACAGGGATGGCAGCAAGTCTACACTCATGCATAACAAATGCATAACAAATCTACGCTTGTTATGTAGAAGGCAACAACAGAATATCCTGCAACATTTGCATCAGCGTGAATATGAGTAAAAACTGTTGCAATGTATTAATAATCAAGTCCACGTGTGATGGATTAAGGTTTATTTCTACAGCGTGTCTCTCAAGTGTCTATGTCTATTTGAACGAGACCAACACATTCTACGTACTTGTTAAAAAAAATAAAAATAAAAACTTTTTTGGTCAAATATACACACTACCATTTTGTAATGTATGTGTGCCTGTCTTGGAGGAATAGCCAGAATAAACATGGGCTCTGTTTTGCCGTCTGCTTCACTTCACAAGCACTCCTGGCCTCCATGTTCAGAATACTAATGGCGCCCTGACGCTCTTGAACAGCAAAGGGCAACACAGTATTAATCACAGCATCGGCACCTTCTCCACTAAGGCCTACGCTACATCACATTGCCTCCTACCAGCAAGGCAAGCGTTATCTGTCATTGTGTGCATTTAGGAGAAATGCATCATGCTAACCTCACAGAAATGCCCTACAAAAGGGTTTATCAGAAGCTGTCCAAGCTCACTGAGGAGAGAAATGAAGAATTAAACTATTTTTCAGTTTGGCACTAGATTTTAATTTGCATCAAGGGTTTTTTGTTTGTTTGTTTTTGTTTTTTGCTTGAGGTGTCGGCCCTTATTTAGGTTTGATAATTCCCAGTCATCGCGGATTCAGAGAATTTCACTGGAACTGCGCATATGGCACACAGCCAATCCAATGGTGCTGCAGGGCGAAGGAAGGAAGGAAGGATGGATGGAAGGAAGGAAGGAAAGATGGATGGATGGATGGATAGCAGGTAAGGCACAACAATTAGGTCCTTTAAAAAAACAATAACCTTGTACTTGAACAATGATCACCAGTGTCAAACTATGGATCACCTGGAAGTAACTGTATGTTAATTACTGCAGAAATGTATAATTAATAGTATAATATGGTTCTCCACACCATAAAGCTCACCTATTAGGTTCATTAATTCTCTTCTAAATAGATTGTGTTGACACCCATCACCTAAACGTACAGTCTATACATTTCAGTGTTTACACGGCAGTTCATTCTGATTTCTGTGACCTCCTTTTCTGATGTTTACTTCGGTCGAACATGTGTACCACCTGCTAAGATGTAATTATAAAGTCATTTGGCTGACAGTGTGCTTGTCAACACAGGTGATCCATGATGGGGGTACTCCAAGGATGAGTGCACATCTTAATAGACCTGTCCAGCACACACTGGTATATGATTACTTATGTAATGATGAGAGTTGGGGGACCATAATAACTGCACTTAAATATATATATATATATATATATATATATATATATATACACATACACACACAATATACTGTATATTGTTTGTATACCAGCTCTGCCTTCCACGGGTAGATAATATACGTATGAAGTAAGCACTTAATTAAGTCATTACCCACTGTTTAGCCTCAGTCTCTGTAAACATCAATGATAAACGAGAGTAGTATTCCAGGCAAACTGGTCATGGAAAAAGAGAAGCAGAGGAAGTGAGAAACATGCCCTTCAATCATCCCCCATCAGGCCTGACGTCAACAAACTGGAGGTGTTCTTCCGCACAGGGAGACAAAAAAAGAAAAATCTGGGCCATATTCAGATCGCCACAATCTGCAATTCACAGTTCGAAATCTGGATTACTTCATGCTCTCTCTCTCTCTCTCTCTCTCTCTCTCCCCAAATCTCTCTTGGTTCTTGCCTTTCCATCCAGCCTTCTTTGCTACTGTATGTGTGTCATGCCTAAAAATACTCTCGCCTCTACTTCAAAAGAGAAGACGCTCAGCTTCCTCCAGCAACATTTACTTTGGCAGAGACTGAAAAATCTTCAAGTACTCAAATGTGAATTTCACAGATAATCGGAGAATTCAGTCCTGATTAAAGCATTGATTAATGACTGTGTGCAATCAGCACTTTAGTGAAGAGGTAATCACCTCAGCGACTGTGCTCCCCCTCCTCCATCTTCTCCTTTCTCTCTCTCTCTCTCTCTCTCTCTCTCTCTCTCTCATGTGAGTCATATGCAGGATCGAGGAAAGTGCACATGGCTAATTTTGTTGATTTCTTTCAGGCCCCCCCCCCCCCCCTTGCCATTACACTGTATTTCTCACACCTGTTAGCTATCTCATCCTGCTCTTATAATTTGAGGCAAAATGGTAGCACGTTAATCTGTAATGTCTTTGAAATGGACAAATAGTAATAAAGAGGTGGTGAAGTAAGTTCACCTTTCAACCAATGTCATACATTCGAATTTATCACAGCCCATCTGTGTTGAATTTTCAACAAACCGAAAGCCCGAAATCTACCACGCTTGCCTTCGTGTGCCAAAAACACAGAGAGAGAGAGACACAGGTGTTAAAGATGGTGCAGGAATGAGCTGCGAACGCACCTCTCTGAAGCTGCTCCCACGATGCTGAGCTGGTGAAGCAGTGTGGGAGTGGGCAGATGGAGGTTAGCATGTGTGTGCGTGTGTGTACACATATCAGTGTGGGGAGTCAGATGGCAGGGAAGAGGGCATGGAGAGAGCCTGTGCTTCTGCAGGGGGCATGCTGACCGCACCACAGAGCTCAATAAACCATGGCAGGTAGGCGGGAGATGCAAAAAAAAAAAAAAAAAAAGGCCAAAACTGTTCAGCTATGATCATCTTTGCTGCAGGCTCTTGTATTATGGGCCTTGGAAGGCAGCAGAAGTATTTGAACATGCATTTCTTTTACTTAAGTTTTTTTCTTAGGCCTGTCATGCTGTCCGGCACATAGGATGTCTAGCAGCCGTCACGGGGCTCAGCTGACATTTCCATAGCTAAGTGCATTCTACAGGGTGAGGTCGCAAGCCCCACGCCTAACCCTCCCCTAACTCGGGACTCGGGTTCACGCACGCGCACGCGCACACACACACACACACACACACAAACCTATGGGCAATTTAGGGTAGCCAATCCACCTAATGTGCATGTCTTCGGACTGTGGGAGGAAACCGGAGTACCCGGAGGAAACCCACGCGGACACGGGGAGAACATGCAAACCCGGGGCTCAAACCCAGGACCTTCTTGCTGTGAGGCAACAATGCTAACCATCACACCAACCTGCCACCTACATTTAAGTTTTATAGGTCACATTAAATAAACCATATCGTGTGTGACATGTATATGATTAACATGTACAAAATTCACGTTCAAATACTTTGGTCAGCTTCCAAGTTCTGTACAAGAGCTGTGTCTTGATGGATGAGTATTTTGGCAAGCATGTTTGCATTTTTATCTTTTACAAGGAGCAGCTAAGAAAATGCACTCTAGAGAGCACAGTGACATTATAAGAACAGTAATCCGATCCACATTAGTACCTGTGATTTAAAAACAAAAAGACCTCCCTTTTCTTAAAGTGGAAACTGAATTCAATGCAAGTGATGTATTATTTGACATACCCATGACATTAAAGCAAGCGGTTATAATTCTGATAATGGCCGATGCACAATCCTGCCTCTGTTAAGACAAATCTCGAACGGCTTAATTAGGTTTTGTGAGCAAAATGTGGAGAACATGAAGAGCGTATGCACTCTCTCTCTCTTCCCTCCCTCTCTAGATCACAAAACTCAATTTCATGCCTAATAGGTTCATTACAACTGTCACGCTTTGAGAGCCTGTGCTGATAAACGCACGTAAGAGCTGAAAGTCAAACCACTGAAGTAAAAGGTATAAATGAAGTGTAGGCATGTGTGCATGTGTATACGGAAGTACACAGACACACAGGAATACGCCGACATAATAAGACCGTTTGTGCAAGTACTGAACAGTAACCATGACAATGAACTGGATGGATTGCGTTGCGCAATCTCAGGATTTTCTATTTTTGCCCTTTTCAAGAACAATTGCTCTTGTTACTTATGATTTAATCTTCAAAATAGGCACAGAAATTATGAATGCCTTTTCAAGGTCAATAAATAGCTTACACCTGCACTTACACATTAGCCTCAATTTCTATGCGGCTTCATCATCCAGACAGATAGACCACGCGATAGAATTTGGCGGAGGGGAACAAAAATAACTCAGTGGAGAAAAGTGGAACTGTGGTATGACAAAGAACAATACTTCATCTTGATAGTAACCACAGCTCTTTCAGAACAGAGAGACCTTCATGATTTTAAAGCAAAGGACCGAAGTAAAGATTAGGCTCCTCAGCTAATAAAGATGAGGAACAAAGAAGGAGCGTTAGCAAGGAGGCTTGTGTTGGCTGAGACTGAGGATGAGGAAAAGAAAGTCACCCTGCAGAAGATCACGAAGGTTAGTGTGTGCATTTGTGCCTCGTGTAGTGGGGCTACGTCTCAGTTCACCCGAGTTTCCTGACGCCTTGCACAGCACTCCAGAATGAAATAAAATATATCCTGGTATATGATTTTTATGCGAGGAGAGAGGCCAGTCCCTGCTCTCAGGCACAGCTAATTTAGTTGCTATTTACAGCGCTGGATTTCTGCACTGGGTTCAGACAGGTAGCCTTCCTCTGTGTGGAATACTAAATTCCCCATTGCTGCTATGCTTCACCAGTCAACGCATATTCTGACCCTGCCTGCCACTCACACACACGCTCACAAACAGAGCAGGACTCCTTTGTTAATCGTGCTTTTCCTCTCCTTTATTTAACCTGTATGATGTTCAAATCCGAGGTTTCCTGTGTTACGTGCTTCGTTTCCCCCGATACTACCCAAAGTTGTTGACCTTAACATCCCTCATATGTGAATTCTGATAACTGAAGCATCCTAATCCTAATGCCTGTCAAATCCCCCTGCGGTGTGTCGAAAGCATTAACTTTCAGGTGCTTCCAAAATCTAATTTCCCCTTTGCACCCTCACATCGTGCATATGGCAATTTCAATTGCTCTCACCAAGGAATATAATTAAATCCCAGTGTATGTTTATGCATGACTTGGCTTATTCTCTCCCTGTGGCAGAGAGTTCTCATTGAATATTAACAAGAGTCCTCTGAAGGGAAGCCAAGGAGATGTCTTGAGCTTGAAGAATCAGCCAGGTTCAGTGAAGAGCACTGCAGACAACACCAAATGTACCCGTTCTGTTTGTATATGATGTGTCAGACAGAGCGGTTTCACGCGGCATTCGACTTGCAGAGGTACTGCTTGACATTAGGGAGAAAAGTATAATCACAGTATAAATCAGGGAAGCAAAACAATATCCACTCCTGTAAGCAAACACCACCGTCTTACGGCCTAGTACCTAAAATATATGTGTATGTGTGTGTGTGTGTGGGGGGGTGTTGACGTGAGAAAGCTAAAAGGAAAGTTAAAAGGACACATGTCCACATGTTCATGTGATTCCCCATGTGATTCTCAACAAAAATCCTTCTCGGTCCCTAGGGTGGAAAAGCAAGCAGACGTTCACGCAACTTTATGGGAGGCCACAGTAGCCAAACCGCACGTGGCTCTGTACATTGACATAATGATGGATGAACCCACGTCCCGTTCGTTTCATTTTAGTTCCTATTTACAGCTGAGCTTCATTTGATATGCTGTCTTATGTTCCCTTGACCCCATACTGCATAAGGCTTTTCTTCTCAGGAATCTGGGAATTGAAGGCCAAACTTTTAAAATTGCCAGAATAAATAACTTTGATGGGCACTTTGAAAAGTAACACCACTGGGAATTTAGTCAGCCCTCATCAATGTCAAATCCAACCAACAAAACAAAACAAACTGATTAACATTATGAAACGATCACCTTGCAAATCATCACTAGAGTAACACTCACATAGGTCTGGCCTGTGATGAATCTGAACCGCCTCTTGCCTCCGAATCACGGCTTCTGTTTTTCGCAGCATGACTCTGCAGTTGGCCCAGACAGACGTGGCTAGAAGAAGAGCGTGTTGATGACCTTGTGAATGTGTCCTGTGCAGCAGGCGGACTTTCCCACGCCTACCCCTGCTCTCTCACACCCCAGCACAAACACAGCTTACTGACACAGGAAGTGCTGCACGTCCCAGAAGTCGTTCTCATTCTGCTCCAGCAAGAAGACAGAACAGATTCACCCAGCGTAATCAATTTAGGAGATTAAAAATAATAATAATAAGCACTGTTTCATTTCAAATTCAGAGCAGGATTAAAACCCATCTGTTGGTCCTTTTTCATGCTCCCTCTCACTAGGAACCTCTTCAAAACCTACTCAAATTAGTACTCATTTGTCCTTTGGTAAAGAGAAGAGGAGCACGCTAAATGTCACAGCCAACAATGGGAATCATCAACAATTAAATTACATGATCTAGTGTGGTGGGCTGTTTAGAGTTCAGGACATGACAGAGGGGGAAGGAGACAGTAATTTAAATTGTCTAAAATGAATGGCTTTTTTCCAAGGTTCTCAAAGTGCATATTAATGAAATTACACCTAAATCATGTCAAGCTCTAGGACTCAGGACTTTGTTTAGCTGTTAAGCATTTAGTTGGTTTCCATCTTTTCATACTTAACACCATAAAACCTTTTTAAGAGGTGAGGACCTCCACTAACAAAAAAATTACCAATTTAATATTTTAGGAGAAAAAACACCATTTGTAAAAAAACAAACAAGCAAACAAACAAAAAACAAAACAAAAAAAAAAAAAAACACCACAACAACAACAACAAAAAAACTAGGTTCTGCCCAACACTCTAAGGGTTTTTTGGTTTGTTCTTCCAGGAACGTTATACACATGTAGAACCCTACACAAATGCTGTGTCTCAATTCACATACTTTCCGTTAGTGTACATTAGTGCATGAAGTTCGACGCAGTAGTTTTGTCTCAAATCAAACATGGCAAGTTGTGCACTTACCGGAAATTATTTGACCGGCCAAAAAAATATTTGATGCCTATCTTACTCACCTCTTTAAAAATAAACACATTTTTAAATTTTCCTCACTCATATGCATTGATATTACATGCGACTTGGAAATTACATCTCCATCGGGTGGTTAACACACCCTCCTCCAACTGCCTGAAATCAGGTTGGTGGTCCCTCACCTTCTGTTATGCAGCCACGATGACACACTCAACATTTTGAGTAGACTGTCCGGCTGCACGATGTCTGCATACTTTTCAGTGTGAACGCACTTATACACTCAAAATGGCAAGTGTAAGTAAACAAGTCCTTGAAATTGAGACACAGTGAAAGTTTCTCTTTCACGGAAGGTTCAGATATCCTCTTTAGAAAGCTAGAACCATTGAATAAAACCCACATTTTCTATGTGTGTAGCTTTGACCCTTGCATGTCATCCTTCGTGTTTCAGGTCCCCTCACTGCAAGTCTGGCTCCTTCAGATAGAACTCAGTCAGATAGTTACAGTAGGTGTTAAGAGCCCATTGATTAAAACACAGTCAGCCTCCTTAGTAATACAAAGGCAGGCAGCTTTATTAGTGAATGGCTAATCTACTGGGGATCCCACTGCCTCAGGCTTCAGTGCACAGGAGAGCTACTGCAGGGATGAATGATGTGAAAACATCAAGCATTCTGCAGCAAAATTGAACAGGTTTAGGAAGGTGTGGCAGGGTTTTGAGGAAGTGTAGCAATATCCAGTGCTGAATAATGCATTTAAACATTTATTAACTTTTAATAAGCCAAAAAAAAAAAAAAAGATTCAGTGCAGGAGGGTGGTGATGAGTTCTCCACTCAATTCCTACATTAATAATCTTAAATCAATCCACAGTTCCAAGAAAAGTAGTAACACTCAGAATTTGTCGTTGGACTCTATGAGCGAGTTGTGAAATATGAAAAATATGAAAATACAAATTCATTAAAATTTAAAAGCAAAAGCTGTTTAACCCCACAAACTCCCTGGACCAGGTACATTCCTTACTCTTGCAACTACACACCATGTCGTGTTAGTTTCACTGTAGTTATGGAATCATTCAGAGTGATTTCTGAATAATATGCTTTAAGAGGAATAACTGAATGCTTAGAATAACGAGACTTTAATGAGTTGAAATGGCTCAAAAATATATTAATCATGGAAAACGCTCGTTCATCAGTCCGCACACACCACAGCGTGGATGAATTCTCAAATCTGAAGGTGTTCAGTTTTCTATACCTGCAGCTCTGACAGAAGTTCCAGCTATACCATAAGTGATACGTTTTATATTAATGCACTATACATCTTATTGCAACAGCTCATGTACAGGCACGTGTATGGTGGAAACTCCAAATAATCTAAATCGAACAATAAACAGATTTTTAAAATACTGGAGAGTCTCAGGAATAGTACTTTTAATTTTATTTTTTTTTTTGTTTTCTGTCACGGGACAATCTTCAGGACAAGTTGGGTTTTTTGGCTTATTAAATTCAAGCAAAAGAAAAAAAGCTGGTGAACGAATGACTGTTTATAGCTGCTATATTGTAAGTGATAACAGGAACTAGTTTCTTAATAGTAAATGTTACTATAGGTATTTTAAATAAATGTGGGCCAGTGTGTTATTCTAATAAATAAATAAATAATCGTGTTAGCTAATCTCTCTGGTACTAGCACACCACACTGCAGGGATTCATGTCATTTAACAGCATGCTCCGTCACGTGTTATTCTTTGCGCTCTCTTACTTTGACCAACAATAATGTATATGGTATCAAACTGTATTTAAAAATATTAATACTGTAGCATAAAAGTATTTACATACAGTAAAAATTCAGCCCCACTTGGTGTAGACCCTATCTCTCTTTCTCTCTCTCTCTCTCTCTCTCTCTGTCTCTCTCTCTCTCTCTCTCTCTCTCACTGCAGAACAAAAGGGAAGAAAAATGACTCAGAATAACAGAATATCAGTCCGAAGCGTCTGGGGACTGCAGGAAAATCCAACTGAAATATTAATGTGCAAATGAAATATTGAGTCTGTCTTTAGTGAAAAGTTTGAGGAAGTGCACTGCCTTTAGCACAGAAGAATGTGTGCCACTTAATAATACAATACCTGTACTCCAAAGAAAAGGGCTTCCAACACAGTAAAAGCATATATGTACACTACCTAAACATACAAGCACTAACTACACCATTCAGGTTTATGACCAATTACATGAATGTCTGTCTAATCTGAATATTAGCACAAGTAAATTATCATCATTGATTAAAAAAAAAAAGATAAGTCTATTTTATATCTCGGATCAACAGCAGCGTTTTCTGTAGTAATGGCTTATTCCTCTACACCTACTTGAATACATGGAACTCCTGTCGATGTGAGCTGGGAGTGGGAGGAAGAACAGCGTGGGTTTACAGCTAGCAATGCTTTAAATTAAACTGTGGACACAATTCACATACACATCCAAGCATGCTCTAACTGTCTCTTCAAATGGGAAGCTGTGCCCCACCCCCTAGCTTTTAGCTCACCTGGCAAATGAGCCATACAAAATGAATTGAAGTTGACGGGTCCCTCTGCCAAGTGACAGGCCAACATAATTGAAGCTATCAATCAGGCACCCTCTCTATATTAATGCACGCACAAATCAACCACACACACACACACACACACACACACACACACACACACACACACACACACACCCCAAAAGTAATCTACTCATCAGTTACCGGTATACCCTCTTTGTCCCCTTTACCCCTAGAGGAACACTATCTATTTTGATCATGGAATAAGAGTACCACAATCGTGCTGCAAAATCATGTGTTCAGTAATTCAAGCATCATGCACATCACAAACAGATCTCTAGCACACATCACCATTAAAGGTTGGCAAGGATTGGTGAAAAACAAAAAGCAGGAGAGCTTTCCTTTTGCAGGACACAAAAGGGTTAACTCCATTATAACAAACCAATCAGGACGGAGAGTAGCACTGCAAAACCTCCGCATTGAGAGAGAGAGAGAGAGAGAGAGAGAGAGGGAGAGTAGGAGTGGGGTGAGTGTGCAACAGCGTGCTGGGGTAGATGAGCCAAGCTTTCACACACACACGCTGACACACACCACAGCGTGAAGAGCGCAGCACGGATAGTGAGAACAATGTGTGTTTATGTATATATGTGGATAAGAGAGAAGAAGAGAGAAAGAAAGCAGGGATAAGGAAGACAGGACTAGAAAGTGTGAGGACTGCCTGTATTTGCCTGTGTATTCTCATTTTCTTGGCACTCTTGACTGTTTGGCTGATGAAAGGAATATGAATGTTTAATGCTCCTCTCCAGGGCAACTCTGGAAACCTCAGGGAAATACCATACAGCGAAACCCTCAAGCAACATAATTTCTTGACGCCACTTGGGATTTGTGAGATTATTAAGAAATGACTACCTGCTGGGACTCCCTTTACATTACAGGTAAGTTGGTGACATCAACAACCTTGACTATTAAGAAGGAAGCACGTACTGTGTGATGATCAGCTGGATCTTGGAAAGTCACTTGTTTTGTTGCCGCAGGAAGTAATATAGCGAGGTGTTATTTGAAAACCAGAGCTCATGAGTTTGGGTTCCCATGGATACACCAGCTCTTCTTTAAAAGATAGAAAGATGGAGGGAAATAAGACACAAGTCGTTACCATCAGTAAGCTGTGTGCAGCAATCTCCTGTGCGTTTCGCTGGGTAATGTTGAGCTTCCTGTAAAATACAAACACAGTCTTCATTAGCTTCTAATTCAGCGCTCCACATTTTCAGCCAGCCCAAACCCCGTCTTCACCTCCAAACTGGACCGCTTGGGCTCAGCATCAGATTGTGTTTATTCTCATCAATAAGAGATGGGCTATGGTGTTTGGGGGTGAACTCTGGTTTCACAATTTAACAGGACTATCGCCTTAAAAAGACAACAATCCACCAATTCCATTAAATGTTAGATTATGAAATCCAATAACATGCACAGGAAAACACACAGTGAGAGAGATTTGGCCCAGAGTTTAGGATCACATACACCTTCCCTAAAAAGGACTTGCTCATGGTGGGAAGCTGTGTGTATGTATAGTAGATGCAAGCTTCTGGTCCTTATCCTCTGCAGCTCCCCAGCTGTCCTTTCTCTTAGCTTAAAACAGAGACCATAATCAAATCCAGAGGCAATGCACTTCCTCAGTCGGCAACAGGAGCACGTATGGGTAATGCATGGCTGTTCTTACGTCAGGGACTGGTGACAAGCTTAGTGCAGGTTGTTTTGTTCATCGAGGCTTTTCTGCTCTGTCTTCCTGTTAGGAATCTGAAGAAATGGAGCTGAAAGGAAACGTGCTTTTGAGGCAATACGTGATCCACACAAGCACCAGTCCTAGACCTTGTGGAAATTTGCCAAGACAGGACCCATGGCAATAGGACTCATCACTTATCCTCTGTATAAGTTGACTGTCCATAAGGCGTATGAATCCACATTGCTCAGTGGAGCTTATACTGGAGCTGGAAAATGTCCTTATGAACGAGAACAAGCACAACAGCGGCATGAAATAAATGACTAAATGCACTTCCGTAGAAGGCGATGGATTTATTATTTGCCACAGCAATGACAAAATCTGGATTTATGGGCTACTGTTAACCAGGGGGATGAAAGTCCCCCCTCCACACACACATAACCACTCACAAGGGCTGACCTCACCAATACTGTGACCTTGGTTTCCTTGGTGGAGGCTTATGTAAATCAACAACAGCAAATCAATGAGGACTTATCACCGTGCTTGGTCCATAAAATCTTAATTATGGGAATACGGTGCAGCCAACAGAAAGACACATTGATATAGGACAGGGTCATTTGAATCCTGTGAATAACTGGAACCATCTGAAGCTTTAAAGACTGTTATTTTTAAACCTGAAGTGGATGTATTAATAGGTCAACGCATGAACTTTGCTCTGAATAATTCCAAACGATTCACAGGATTTCCTTTATGGGTTTTAGTACTGTATCTAATTGCATGAATCTGGGACAAAAAGGGGTTTCTAAATGGGAGAGATATAGGACAGTTTTACCCATGACCCACAGGGGATGTGGATACTGGCCTATTACTGTTAAACAGAACACATCTGTGGCTCAAGAGTTGCAATCAGTTTGATTAAAAAAATAATAATAATAATAAAAAAAAGATAAATAAAGTGCCAACCGATTGTGGAAATCACGAGATGTGAATTCCCCACTGGACTGCAAGGATTACAAAAAGTGCAAAATTCTCATTGGGAAATGCTTGGGTGTGATGTACGACTTGGACTCCACCCAGACTCTTCTGGGCCAACCACAGGCTGTGGATACTGAGAGAGACGGAGCTCTAGAAAGGGGTAAGTTAAATTATTATTAGGGAGATATTGTCAAGACACATTTGGATATCTGAAAACAACTCCAAAAATGTTATCTTCTGTTCAAGTCTGCCACTAAACCTCACTGGGTGTTTTTTTTTATTATTTTTTTTTAAAGTCACCTTGATCTCTATGTGGCCATCAGTGTCCATAAAGCGACCTTGAAGCAGCCTTATATAATACCCTTGGTCCTCACACTGTATCCCCAGCCCAATGCCTCTGCTTTTGGTCTACCTTTTTGTGAAAAAACAAAAAACATTATGCCAAAGACATGCACAAGACAAGAATAAGAATACTTTATAGCCTGAAAAAAGTAAGAGGGTGTCACATGGAAAAGCTTGATTATACACTTGTTCTCTGACCATCTAGATGGTAGTGTGAAGATGCTGGGAAATTACTATATACCTGAAGTTCAGGTGGCAGGATTTTAATTTACAAATGCTTTCAATTAAAAAAAAAACCTCCCTGGCAATAGTGTATGTAGCTCTTAATGTTTTTAAGGTAGCTTTTCAAAAGTCTCTGCCCCAAGTCAGTTTCCTGTTCCCTCTCGTTTTCCTTTTATTGCATTCATCAACTTGGAAGAAGTCGATAAGACATGAAACATGTCATTGCTGTGGAACACCATGGCCTAAAAAAACCAACTTGCGTTATCCAAGAGAATACTAATATATAAATGAGATATCACAACCTCCTTATTGGTGAACACTCATAAGCATCGGACCACATTTGATCACATGAACATTTCCTCTCTGCAATTTTGTCTTTCTAACTCTGTGCCATTTCTTTGGAACAGGATAATGCACAAGCCTATCCCTTCAGCACAAGAGAAAGAAGGCACCATGAGTAACGTTACAGTCTTGGACATCACTGAGACCGTGAGCCCAGCCATGACGGCGGACGAACCTCACCCCTACCCCCTCAGCTTCCAGGTCTCCCTGACCGGCTTCCTGATGCTAGAGATAGTGCTGGGCCTGAGCAGCAACCTCACTGTGCTCGTTCTGTACTGCATGAAGTCCAATCTGGTCAATTCTGTTAGCAACATCGTGACCATGAACCTGCATGTGCTCGATGTGCTGGTGTGCGTGTGCTGTATCCCGCTGACCATCGTCGTGCTGCTTCTCTCGTTGCAAGGTGACACAGTGCTAGTCTGCTGCTTCCACGAGGCCTGTGTGTCCTTCGCTAGTGTGGCCACGGCAGCAAATGTGCTAGCCATCACACTCGACCGCTATGATATCTCTGTCAAACCAGCCAATCGTGTGCTGACCATGGGCCGTGCGGTGGCTCTGCTAGGAGGTATCTGGGTGCTGTCTTTTCTTAGCTTCCTCGTGCCCTTCATTGAGGTAGGCTTCTTTGGACCAGAGCCAACCAAAGCAAACCAGACTGCTGTTGTGCACGTTAACGAGTACTACACCGAGTTAGGCCTGTATTACCACCTGGTTGCACAGATCCCGATCTTCTGTTTCACTGCTGTGGTCATGCTGGTCACTTACTCCAAAATCCTGCAGGCGCTAAACATCCGCATCGGAACACGCTTCCACGCCTCACAGAAGAAGAAGAAGATGCGATGGAAAAAGAACATCTCACTCATGTCGTCCTCGCAACAGCAGTTGCCTGAAGTCACAGATGGCTCTCAGGGCAGCAGTGGGAACCGTAACGTGCCACTGGGCATGAGAACCTCAGTATCTGTGATCATTGCCCTGCGGCGAGCTGTGAAACGCCACCGCGAGCGGCGAGAGAGACAGAAGCGGGTGTTCCGCATGTCACTCCTCATCATCTCCACTTTCCTCCTGTGCTGGACCCCTATTACTGTTCTAAACAGCATCATCCTCAGCACAGGCCCCAGTGACCTCAATGTGAAGCTGCGTCTGGGCCTCCTGGTCATGGCGTATGGAACAACGGTCTTCCATCCGCTCCTCTACGCCTTTACGCGGCAGAAATTTCAAAAAGTTCTAAAAAGCAAGATGAAAAAGCGGGTGGTCTCCATCATCGAGACTGATCCGTTGCCCACCAATTCAGTCATAAAAAACTCATGGATTGATCCAAAGAGAAATAAAAAAGTGACATTCGAAGACCATGAAGCCAAACAAAAGTGTCTATCATCTGAGGATGTTGACTAAGTACCAGTATTTGCAGGAACACCAATACACACCGTAGCCTCAAAAACGGAACTACAAAATCTTCATTATGGAAAATATAGTGGAAAGAAAACCTGGCGTGTGCTAGAGAACTGTGTTAGATGTGAATATATGAGTTAACATCAGTTTATTACTATTTATATGAACTTTAGTATAATAGTATGACATTCACTGTGCTGTTGAAACCTGCATGTTTTTATAACACTGTACATATAATTCAATAATTGAGACGTGTATATATTCACACAAGAAATCCTGTATATATCAATATTAGAATACATAGGCAACACGTACAAGTATTTCTAATAAATTAGGCAAAAAGATGTCTTTGGGGTTCAACGTGCATCAAACTGTTGCGCTGTCCAGCAGAAAGCAGCTTACCTTTGACCCTTGCTGAAGCAACACCACTTTTATGGCACGTCCTTTTATTACACTGTCCCCTTGCCCTCTTTGTGTTCTTTTCTTGAACTTGCAATTCATGAGTCCAATTACTATTTAGCAAAACTATGAACACACCCAGTTAGTTGTAGTTAAAAAGGCAAGTAAGCGAGCATCAGCTAACTGGCATTATGCCTTACACCAAGTGACTTGCGCGCAAGAGAAATGCCTGGTTTGTTTCAACACTGCAGAATGTATAAAAAAAGAAAAGCCTGGAGAGTCATTCACCTTATTTTCCACACAGACTATTTGCTCTTCTGTTCAAGGACTTTGCTGTATTCAGTACACAAACTCGTGCTTTCCTCCCAATATTGAAGGGCATCCAGGCTTAGTAAAAGAGCTTAATTTAGGATGGCCTCCACATCAATATTACAGTAAGCCACATGGCACTGGCTTGTCCTGCATCACACAGGGGAAGATCGATGTTAAATAGGCAGTGGAGCCCTAAATTTAGAGCGGTCCATCCCAGAGGCGTATAAATTATCAGGAAAAAAAAATTTCAGGAATCAATTTCCATCAACCAAAAGCAGGTCCGTTTAAGATTTCTGTCTGTTTTTCCATACCCACACACCCAGATGAGAACTGTTTCTCACTACTGCAAGGGGCCATTTCCTATTTTTGAGCCCAGCTGTTTAATATGCCGGAGCATTGCGTGTAGAATAAAATGCCCGTGCTCCCTGTCCAATCAGGGTCACTTTTGTTTTCACAGCCAAAATGTAATAAGGAATTCAACCCAGCCAGCATGGCCTCTATCGACTTTCATAATGTTTGGTTTTTCAAGCAATCAAAAAAGGTCATTAGAACAAAGTCAGCTCCCCATTTTGTGTTTATAGAGCTTTAGGCTTAAATGTCAGATGTGCCTCCTGTCTTGTTCTTTTTTAGCTCAAACAGGCAAGGAGAACAAGAGGTTGAACATACTTCGTATGTATAAGTGCAGGCATGTGTGAAAGCAAGTGAGCGAGGGAACGTGTGATGTACGACTGTTCGGTGCGAGCGCGTGGGAGTGTGGGAGCGCAACGGACGGCTTTAACGGATAATAACAAAAGTGTCACACAGGTGGAGCAATGTGGGACGCTGCCCCTTTATGACTCTCTGCATCTCGCTGCATGCCAGTCTTTCTACCATCTGTGTCTCGCCGCTATTACATTAGATTACTGAATTGAATTTATTTGCTTTTCGAAGGACTGATTAGCACTTTACAAATCACGCATCTGTATTGAATAACACATGTTGTAACACTGATTGGTGATGTAAACATGGAGCTCCTTGAGCGGTTCACAAGTGATGAAGCACCCTGATAAGGTTTAATACTCTAAACTAGATGAGGAGGAAAGTCTTTAAACCATAGCACAGCCTTGTGGAGAGATGGCGAAAGACGCTCATGACTTGGCAGAGGTTTCCCTCTGAAATACAGGGCAGCTCCACATTCACTCCCACTCACACCATTTCAATTGCAAATGACACGCATCTTCACAACTTCACAAGCAAAGAGACTAGAACACTGTTGACTATTTAATGAGGGTATTTTATATTCTTCTTTCACAGGCAATATCTCAGATCTAGGATTCAGTTCCCTCTTTTACGCTGAGCAAAAAGTAGGATCAAGGCACCACAACTTTTCCTTTCCTTTCTTCCGCATTACATGTGGATTTAATGACAAGCACCACCTGACTGGTGAGGAGGAATGCCTTGTGACATACTGGCAGCATGTTTATGAACTTTGCATTTTCCACTATAGTAAGAAGAACACAGACTGAAGGCGAGATCTTGCACATACTACGTTAACGCTCTTGTAACAGTTGTCTCCTCTCTGTCGCTTTGTTCCTTTTACATTACATTACATTACAGTCATTTGGCAGACGCTCTTATCCAGAGCGACTTACATTTATCTTATTTATACAAC
>JAQLOM010000012.1:9416805-9432505 GCA_030068315.1 Chrysichthys thysi | reverse complement strand
CAGCTTGGTGGTGCTTGGATTTGAACTCCCAACCTTCCGATCAGCAGTGCAGCGCCTTAACCCCCTGAGCTACCACTTTTAACATAAGAGCAGCATTTATCTGGGATACAGGTTTAACCCCTTGTGCTCACCTTCTTATTCTGGAGAAAGAGGAAACACATGTTGAGAATATGACTCAAAAATGACAAGTACTCCTAAGTTATGGAAAAAAAACTTCACTATGGCGTGTTCAGGGTTTTCAAAAGAATAAACACGAAAACACTCAGATGTAATCACCAGGCTTTCACTTAAGTTTTGCATTTAAACTTATCAAAGCACAAAGGCATGCTGTACCTGTTTAGCATTGTTCACACACTTCACATACTCCAAGGCAATTCTGGAGCATGTCAGCGTCTGGCCTGTATACTGCAAATAACATTTCAAAATCTCACTCTGCAGCTCTGAGCAAACTGGCTTAATCTGGTACCTCCTAGAGAGAGAGAGAGAGAGAGAGAGAGAGAGAGAGAGAGAGAGAGAGAGAGAGAGTTTTGTAATTATACCATCTCCCATTAGACGAAGTGGTTGAAATTTACATCCAGGGTTAGGATGCAGTAATCCCAACCATGAAAGTCCTCAAGCAGATTACGAGAGGAGAGTATAGATTTCCAATCACAGTCCGCTCATCAGATTTATTTTAGTGTGATTTTTTTTTACCACTTGATTCTGCAACAACATAATTAATGTAAAATTTGACTTGGTACTCAGTGTAAGATTTGACTTGCTAAATGTTTCTGTGAACATGCCAACTGAATTCAAGCACAGAGCACATGCTGAGGCTCACTCACTTGAAACGTTTGTTAGTTTCCTCCAGACCTTTTCTGAAACTCTCTGCTGTGACTCTGGTGAACTGTGCAGTCTGCACGAGAAAAAAAGCAAAGCGCACACCAAGACCATGGCTATGATTGTTGTTTTTCATATAATTATACTGCACGTTTCTTACCTTCTCCTCAAACTTGGCAGTCTGCTCCTTGTACATCGATTCCTGCTTTGCTAGGTCGGACTCCTTCTTTTCCAGCTTCTGAATCCGTTTCCGAAACACTGACTTGTTACACAAAGAGCACAAATCACCTGGGACTACATTAAGCTACCTAATTATTGGAGTCATCTTTAATAAGAATATTGCCAGGAGATGTGGAGTGACCAGAACTGAGCATTGTGCCATGATATGGATTAGTTGAATGGAAGGCTAATATTTTACACAGAGAACCTCAGTTTTAACATCAATTAGGGAATCCAGGAAAACAGTTTAGGAAGGGCGAGTAGAGCTTGAGCTAGAAATGATAGTAATAAAGCATGCTGTAGGCAGGAGTGAGCTGCACCGCAATGCACTTACCTCCCTCTCCAGCCACTGAAATGCAGGAGCAGGAACAGAAGGAAGAAAAAGAAAGAATAAACAATAAGAAAGAGACACAGGGAAAGTGAGAAGATTCAAGAATTTTAATAAAGTTTGTTTGTTAATTGCAATTAAAATGGTTAGACCAAAGGAAATTTGGTAACATATTGGTGTAAAACTAATATTTCCTTTGTGAATACGGCACAGTTTTCCTATGATGGTTTCCAAGCAACACTGCATTCCAGTTTTTAACTCCAGTCTTAACTCCAGTGCAAGCTTTGCAATATTTAAAGACAATGTGAAACGCAAATCCTAACACCTTTACTTCTGTACAGTGACTTGGTCCTGAATAATTCATGCACAGGGTGTTCATTCAGTAATGGCTGGGTTAAGGTGAGGGGTTATAATCAATTATTTATTCATCTTCTGTAAGTTCTTTATTCTGGTCAGGGCTGTTTGTGATGTGACTGGATGCCAGGAACAGTGGGTATGAAGCAGGACTACACCCTGGGCAAGACAATCACAGGAAACACTGATGTGAACAGTGTGAAAGTGCCCCCCCCCCTTTTTTTGTTGCTATAATACGTTTCATTTATTTGTCTTCAGTAACCATTTTTTCTTGGTCAGAGTCACTGTGGAGCGTACAGAGTTAAACCCACATGGACATGGTGAGAACATTTGAAACGATGCATATATGTGTGAAACTATCATATGACATCAAAATTAACAGTTTTTTGAGCCCAACTGCAAAAATGTACACACTCTAACCGGACACGAGACGTGACATCATAGAGATAAATAAAAGTGAAACTGATCAATAAAGATCTAAAATATAGTGCTAAAAGTTATTTTATAATTCGATTCAATTCAGATTATGTTTCACTTCATTTTCAGGGGCAAACAGGTGACAGAATAACTTTCACTGAAGAAAAGAGGCCATCCTCTTTTGTGCCTGCTTTAGCCGGTGTGATTAGAAGCTTAAAGTGTTGCAGAAGTGGCACATTTTTTGGCAAAGAGGTTGATTAAAAGGATTGAAGCTTGTCTAGGCACCAAATGTGTTTAAGCTCGCTCTGCAAGTTGTGCATGTGCAACAATCTCAGTATGCCTTACGTAATACTGGCTTGCAAGCTGCTCATCCTGAATTCTCTTGCGCTCCTGCATAATATCATCTTTAAGAGTCTGCTGAAGGGCTAGCTGCTCCTTCTCTAGGACCTTCTGAACCTCTGCCTGGATCTGCTGCCAAGCTTTAGCCTGAGCTTCTGCTTGAGCCTTAGCTTTCTCCTCCTCCAAACTGAAACACAAACACATACACCAGCGCTAGTTTTTGGTCTACATCTTGACGAATAATCTTACACTTATACGGTCATCCGCTTACTGTTGCTGGATCTTTAGCGCCGTCATCTTCATCTCTTCTTGCAAAAGTTTCTGCAGTTCTTCTCTGATCTGCTTCCTCAGTTCTTCCTCTTTGACTAAATAAAAGAGACAGAAAAACTGTTGGTTTTAAGATATTCAAGGAAAGGCACAATCTAGCAACAAGTATCTTTAAAAAACACATGATGAGAAAACATCATTAATATGATTAACAAGCCTTACCCACAGCCTGTGGAGAAGTAAATAGGCCCACTGTTTCACTTAGAAGAGGCAGAACTGGTGTTACAGCCGGCTCAGCAGCAGCAGTTGGAGCTGGTGTATCTTCACTGGGAAGGCATTGGGCCTGCCCCACTGCAGAAACTTCACAGGAAACCGCTAGATTGGAAGACGGCGAAGGAGGCCGCAGCTCTTCTGGGTTGCTGGGCAAGTCACAGGGTTTGACAGGTACAGGAGGCATGTCTGTTAAAATTTCTACTGATTCAATGGGAGTTGAGAGTGGTGTATCAGGTGAAAGTGACATTTCAATCTCAGCCACTGACTCAGAGGTAGGTACTGTAGGCAACTCTAGTTCTTCAACAGGAATAGGTGCATCTAGGGTCAGAGGGGGTGTAGATGGGGCAGTTGATTCCACAGGTATGTCAGTGGGTTCAACAGTGGTAGGCAAGGGTATGGCTTCAATAGGTGGATTTGTAAGCACATCATCGGTTAATGGCATTGTTGGGGTTTCAACAGGTATGGCTAGGAGTCCATTAGGTGGAGGAGACATCACAGGACCAGTCACTGGAGATGGAGGTGTAGAAATGTCCACAGCTACAGCAGAAGGTGACAATACTGGAGGTACAGGCTCAGCAGGTCCCACATGCTCAGTGAAAGTTAATGGAGATTTGGCTACTGGTAAGGGTTCAGCAGGTGGAGCTGGAGGTACAGAGTCAGTGGGTGTGGATATCACTACATGTTCTTGAACTGAAGGCACAAGAGCAGGTGCAGACTCAGGTGCAGTATGAGTGACTGAAGGAACTGCTTCAGCAGCAGGTGTGGATGTAGGTGGTGCTGGATTCTCCTGACTCACCGACACAAGAGGAACAAGGGGACTCATGGGCTTCAGCACAGGTGGTAGTAGCAGTGCACTGGCATAAGAAGGAGGATGAGGCAGTATGGGTGCCAAAAGCTCAGTAGGGGCCAAGGTCTCACTTCTAGGGGCTAAAGGCTGAACTAATGGAGGACATGATGAGCTTTTGGACTGAGGTCGCTGGACTGGTGGAGGCTCCCTCATGCGATCAACCACTCTTTCTGTCAGCTGTCAGTCATACGTAAAAAATATTTAGAGGATGTACATGCTCACTCAGAAAAATGTTTCCTTAAGGGTCCTCTGGGAGGTTGGCAGTTCTAGCTTTTTAAAGCTTTTCTACTTGGAACATTTTTCAAATGAGGAATATAAAAAGTATACATTATACAATCTGACTAAAGATTCATGATGTAAGTATAAATAAGCAACTTGGTACGCCACGTTATCTGCCTTTTTGCAGCCATGGACCCCTTCCAGTGTAAAATAAATTATTATAAATTAATGAACCCCCCCAATCACAGCACATTCATTATGATGAATCAATATTTAATATCATGCAAATGTGCACCATAAAATAATTGGTTGGAGCCTTTAGCTGTTTATCTTCCTGAACTTACCAGATATAACTAACTAAACTAAAAATAGTTTCACACAAACAACCCCCCCCCCTTTTAATGACATAATACAACTGTGCAAATATTAAGCTCAGTAATTGTGTACAATAATATCTTGGTTGTTTATTGGAGCTTTTCATTCCTGAACTTTGTACCAGCAGAAGACATTAGGCCCAGACAGGCATGATTCATAGGCTACAGGCTTTTAATTTGTTTAGATTCATATTAAACCTATTTTCAAATGACTGATTAAAGACAGAACACTCAGACAGAATTTAATTGTTGTAAGAATAATCATGGTCAACATAATCAACTCTGAGAAATGCTGGTTTATAATTTTCTCTACTGTAACAGCATAATCATAATAAATAAATAAATAATTAAAAAAAAATATCATAGACTTCCTTGCAATGCTTCAGGAGCAACAGGATTAAAATATAGTTGTTTCAAACTGCAAAATAGCTTTATTAAAATTGCATTTCACAATTGACATTTAAACTTTAGATTAAATCCATGCAATTCAAATGAGCTGTTAATTAAATTAAGCCTAGAACTGATATCCAGTAATAATAATAATAATAATAATAATAATAATTCGTCTTCTGCCGCTTAATCCTGTACAGGGTCGCAGGGGGAAGCTGGCGCCAATCCCAGCTGACATCGGGCGAGAGGCGGGACACAGCCTGGGTGGGTCGCCGATTAGCCATAATAATATTAATTAGTAGTAGTAGTATTATGTAATTATTATTATTATTATTATTATTATTATTATTCAGGGTGGCTGGCTTATCTACAGTATCTGCAGACTGTGCCAAACAGAACATTTTGTACCTTTCTGACTCTGTTAGTGTAATGTGAGGAGTTTAAACACCAGTCTCAAACACACAGACTGACAGACACAGACAGACAGACAGACAGACACAGACAGACAGACACAGACAGACAGACACAGACAGACAGACAGATACAGACTGACAGACTGACACAGACTGACTGACATGCTGACTGACACACAGACAGAGACACAGACTGACAGACACAGACAGACAGACACAGACAGACACAGACTGACACACGGACAGACAGACACAAACAGACACAGACTGACACAGACAGACTGACACAGACAGACTGACACAGACAGACTGACACAGACAGACAGACAGACAGACAGACAGACTGACAGACAGACAGACTGACAGACACAGACTGACAGACACAGACTGACAGACTGACAGACAGACACAGACTGACAGACACAGACTGACAGACAGACGGACACAGACAGACAGACACAGACAGACAGACAGACTGACAGACAGACAGAGACTGACACAGACAGACAGACTGACAGACAGACTGACAGACAGACAGACAGACTGACAGAGACTGACACAGACAGACAGACAGACTGACAGACACAGACAGGCAGACTGACAGACACAGACAGGCAGACTGACAGACAGACACAGACTGACAGACACAGACTGACAGACACAGACAGACAGACACAGACTGACAGACACAGACAGACAGACACAGACTGACAGACACAGACAGACAGACAGACAGACAGACACAGACAGACAGACAGACAGACAGACAGACACAGACTGACAGACAGACAGACAGACAGAGACTGACAGACAGACAGACACACACACACAGTACAGCACTGCTAGCTGGGTTTTTCTCTCCATGAAACTAAACTCTGCAGCACTTCATCAGAGAAGACTGAAACTCTCAGTAAGTTTCTGCTCTGTCCAACTCACCCGAATGCCCTTCACAAACACGACCCCTTTTGCCTCCTCACATTCCACTGAGATGTGTCTGGAGCTGCTGCTGCTGCCCCCCATCTCTCTCACAACACACCACCGGCTGTAAAGCTTAAATTAATTCAAGCCGCAAGCTCGGGACCAACTTCTACTGTAGTATTTGAAACCGAGCCCCATTCAGCTGGTGCAGCATCCCGCCCTGCCCCCCTCACCTCACCTCACCCCACCAACAACGAGGCTTCTCATTGGTCAGGGACGCAGAGCCTAGTAACAGCTCTTCCTATTGGTCAAACAGCGGTGCACGTGCTGCTACCAGCTTAACTACACACACACACACACACACACACACACAAAATCCGAACCGCAGTTTAACCCATTAGCTTCCGTGGTCTCCATTTGGGGATCATATAATGAATGGCATAAAAAAAATAGATGGCATGTCCCATGATCCCCATTTGGGACTTTGACTACAAATTGAAATTTCAGAAATATTAACAGTCATATTTCTTGAAAGTAGATGTTTTTGTTACTTTCAGAAGAAAATTTTGGCAGTTAATGGGTTAATAAACAGTGCGGAGCTCGTGGGACCTGATTTGGCGCGCATGCGCACAAACGTCACGCAAGGAAATTTGAGTGCCACGGTTATACAAAACCCTTCAGGACAAATTTGATCTTAACATGAAAGGCTTGAAAAACTTTTAAAATTGTAACGAAGATCACTTTCGTTTAGTGCTGACTTAATATGCAATACTATTTCCATATGATTTGTGTTCAAAGGTGGTCTGTAGTCTTTTGGTGATAGTTTAATTGGTAGATTTTGTAGGATAGAAGTATCTAATTTTCATGTTAATCAATAAAATATCACAGCAACAAAATATGTGGTAAACAAACAAACAAAAAAAAATCTGAATTCAGAATCTGATTGGCTAGAAGGGGTTGGTTCTTCTATAAGAGCTCTGACAGTGGCTCCAACTGTCATTAACACCTAAGGTTTAGATTAATGCACCTGTTCTAACAGTTTATGGTTTCAATAGTAACATCTTATCTTTCACAGGGACATAATGAAATAATACAACTGAAAATAAATGGATTAAAAAAAGTTATACTAGTTTATGTGGTTTCAGATCTATTAGATGTTGATTTAACAGGTACAGAAGGTACCTTTGGTGTCAGAGCTTCTGTAATGTCAGTAAGGTTTCCATCATGCGAGAGGCTCTGGACAAACCTATTTGCATCTTCCACTTGTCTTACTAACTTCAAGCGAGAAGAAAACAAGAGGCTTGTAAGCAGACTATTTATAGCTGTTAAAGCAAGTGATAACAGGAGGCTACTGTTAACACCCACTTCAGAACAGTAATAGTAACTCTGCTTCATGTCACGCTGTCTTACACCACCACACCGATTATCTTCCTGGAATGCAGTACAGCCAACAGACTGGGTTTTATTCCTTACTTGTGTTTGTATTTTACGACATTATTCAGTGCGTATTTATAAAATGTGCAGTGTAGACGGGCATCAAATGATGAGTTACACACAGCAGATTAATAATCACAGGCTAGTTTTATTACAGTATCACGCGAAAGGGGTGATGTGATTAACATGAGGGTTACGAGGCAATGCTTTAACTGAGACACTGAACCTCATCTTGAGACTCACTAAGTAAACACTAAAATCCTGAGACATAATTACAAAGATATACAGTACATTTCCACCAACCAGAGTCTCTATTACACATATCTCATGTAAATGTTTATCTCTATGTTAATCTCTAAACTGGACCAAAGAACATGGTCAGTAAGGTTCCTATGCACAATTTTTGCAAAGCTGCACTTGTAATACTATCCTTAGGTTCATGTCGAGGACCCTAAAATATACTACTATGACATAGACGTATTAGTGCATTTTCCGCATACTGATAATGGAGTGGATCTGGAAATGAAACTAACCTTTTGTTTTGAACCCTAAAAGACAGCCTTTTGAAAGTAGAAAGAACATGCATAGCAGTAGAGTCTGCTATGCAAAAATGTCCATAGGCATGGACACACACACATGCACACACAGAGGTATTCTGTTGTGTTCATCATTTTTACTTTCCCTTCTTGCCTGGTTTCTCTCCTTTCATTGCCATGCGGATGCTGGACCACACCTCAGTGTAGAGCAGTGTGCCCAGGAAGACCACCACAGTGCCAGCCCAGTGCCAAGCTGTGAATGGGTTCCGGAAGTACAATATAGAGATGATGAGGCTCAAGAATTTACGCAGAGTCACTACTAGTGTAACAGTAAGGGAGGTACACTCTGTGGTTAGGATGAATACACCACGAATGCATACGTATCTGAGGAGGAAGCAGCGTTAAGGGCTGGATTAACTGATTAAGTTAAAGGGTTCTATAATGACAGTTCATAAGCCTAAGCACAGCAGCTGTGCATCTTGTGTGTGTGTGTGTGTGTGTGTAAGTTTACATACAGGCAGCAAGGACATGAATGTCATGGCAACATTGGGTTTTCTGTGATTTCTTTGAACTGTTCTTTTTCTGGGGATGAATGTTGGTGCCACATACATTGTTCATAGAATTTGGTAAACAAGTTATCATTTATTTTGGGTCCACACACCTAATTTTTGCTTAACTGTACCTTAGCAAGTTTCACCTTGACCCGATGCTTTTAGCAGCTTTCGACAAGCTTATGGCAGAATCCTGGTTGGATGTTTGACCACTTCTCTTGACAGAAATGGTAGAGTTCAATTAAATGTGTGTTTGCTAGCACAGACCCAACATTAGCCCAGTCCACATATTTTCAATAAGGCTAAAATCGGGACTTGTTTCAAGGTTAATGCTAATTTGATTTATTCATTTCACAGCCAGCTGTGATGTGGGTTTGGGTTCATTGCCTTGTCAGAACACCAAATTGTGTTCAATGTTCTGATGGTTTGAGGTTCTGCTGAAGAATCCTGAGGTAGTCCCCCATCTTCATTATTCCATCCACTGGCAGCAAAACAGCCCCAGTGCATGATAAAACCACCACCATCATACTTAACGTTCCTCTGTACCTCTGGTCTTTGTGGCCAAACAATCTTTGTCTTATCTAAGCATAAAATTTTAGGCTTCAACCTGACATAAAATTTAAAGGCTTTTTCTTTTTTTATATGGTCAGGTGCAAACTTCAGTCAAGCTTGAAGATGTTGATTTTAGAGGGGCTTCTACCTTGGTTCCTGACCGGATATCCATGAGTATATGTAAACTTCTGATCTTAACTGTATGCATATACATCCATCAATCCATCCATCTCAAAGCACAAAATGCAAAATATTGCCATATGACAAAGGATACTGGGTGAAGACATTCATTGCTAAATGCAACCACATAACTGGTACAGCTTCACCAATCATAGGGATTTCCACGGGAGCTTTAAAGAAAAAAGTAAAAAGCATTAAGACATATAATCCAACTCATTCAGAGCAAACATCCAGTACTTTCAAAATTAAATGTGGGTGTATTCTTCAACCATTAACGTCTTAAATATAAGGAAAAAATTACAGAAAAGAAAAGAAGTGAAACAAAAAGAAAAGAAATGAATGAGAAAAGAAGGAAGTTAAGGATTGCCATGGCCCTCTCAGTCTCCTGACCCTATCTGGGGGAAAAAAAAAAAAACAGTGTATACGACCTGGCAGAGATACAAGTGGTCAAGAACATGAGAATGTTTCTAAGACATTCAGAAGAAACAACAACAACAACAACGTTATTGTTATTATTATGTTATAAGTAACTAATAAATTTTTCACTTCCAATATCTTACCATACACTATTTTCTCATTTGTGGTGATAAAATGTCACATGTAAAACATAACACACTAGATTTCTTGTTGATGAAAATATTCTCTTTGTCTTTTTCAAAATCTGATGAATGGGGACAACTTGAGCTGTCCTGCATCACACCATCAGTGGGAGAAAAGAACTACATCATGCTTCACAGCCAATGAGACCATGGTTCCTCTTACTCACTCTTCGTCTCACAGCTCAAACACTCGATTAAATATGCAGTGCAGATAAAGGGAAGTAAGACTCACTGGTTTGACTGAAGAGTACAGCGTGGTTATAGATGTCAGTTGAGAGCAGCAGAAACCCTGGCAACGGCAGGCAATGCTGAAAGAAGCAGAGAAATTATACTGAAGGAAGAGAAATTACATGGACAGCAGAATGACCCAGAAAATCAATACACATTAAATTTGGAGGCCCGTTCGCACCCGAGCTATGGTTCATTTACACTGTGCGGAAAAAGCTCTAAATTCTGAGTGTGAGAACAAATGTAGAAATAATCACTGTTTATCATAGTGCTGCAAAATTCTCAGATCTGTTCCTTCAAATCAGACTCATTGTCTAGAACAGCATGGCTCTGAGAGTACAGCTATAAAAATCACAGACTTGTATTTAATTCATGCGCTTATACTAAGGTCTTTTATATAGTAACAAGCATTCTTCAAGAACCTTCAATATCTGATATGGTGAATGTTTATATAAGGAGACATTTATTCAACATACAGCACCCTCCACAATTATTGGCACCCCTGGTTAAGATGTGAAAAAAGCCTTAAAATAACAACTTTTTTATTATTATTATTGCAGTAGCCTGATCTCACACTGAAAATTTTTGAAAACTCTCCCCTTTATTTGAGTACATTTATTCAATGAGAACAAAACCCACATTAAGAAATCATTGTTTTTAACAAAGTCACTGGTGCCACAATCATTGGCACCCCTGCTGTTAATACTTTGTACAACCCACTTTTGCCAACAGGACAGCACAATGTTCTCCTATAACATTTCACAAGGTTGCAGAATACAGACAGAGGGGTCTTTGACCATTCCTCTTTGTACAATCTCTCTAGATCATCCAGAGTCCTGGGTCCTCACTTATGCACTTTTCTCTTCAGCTCACCCCACAGGTTTTCTGTGGGATTTAGGTTTAGGGACTGAGGTAGCCATGGAAAAAGGTCGATTTTGTGTCTGTTGAACCATTTCTGTGTTGATTTGGCCATATGTTTTAGATCATTATCCTGCTGAAAGACCCAGTGACAATCCATTTTCAGTTTTTGGGCAGAGACCACCGGATTTTTATTCTAAAATATCCTGGTATTTCAAAGAGTTCATGATGCCAGGCATGCTAACAAGATTCCCAGGGCCACTGGAATAGAAACAGGCCCACAGCATCACAGAGCCATACCCACCATACTTAACAGCATGCATGAGGTGCTTTTCTGCATATTCATGCTTTGTTATATGCCAGACCCACCTGGAGTGTTTGTGCCAAAAGGCTCAATCTTGCTCTCATCGGACCAAAGCACACAGTTCCAGTTAATGTACCAGAAGTGTTTAGCAAACTCTGCATGTTTACATTTATGACTGTAAGACAGAAAAAGCATCCCAAAAAACCTGTTGGCATGAAGATAGAGTCTGATGGTTGTTATGGAGGCTTGGCGACCCCAAGATGCAGGTCTATAACAGTGAGCTTTGGAGATTTTTTTGACCTCCCTTATCATCATTCTCCTTGTGTGTGGTGGCAAGATGCAATTGGGTCCTCGTCCGGCCTTGTTCGTCACAGTTCCAGTTGTTTTAAACTTTTTAATTATTGCTCTGACTGTGGATATGAGCAAGTTTAGGCGAGTAGCTATTTTCTTGTAGCCATTTCCTGACTTATAAAGACCAACACACATCTGCCTTACTTGAATGGCATGTTTTCTTGTCTTTTCCACTTTGGTGAGGGAAACACAAAGTCATGGATTAGTAATTAAAAGTTCCAAGACAGTCTGATCAACTAAAAAAAGTAAAGCATAAATCACAAAAAGGCTTCAGTTACATTTATTTTATAGGAATTGTTAGGGTTGCCAATAATTGTGGCACCAGTGATTTTGTTAAAAACAATTATTTCTTAACGTGGGATTAAAAAAAAAAATGTACTCAAAGGTTAGATTTTTCAGTGTGAGATTAGGCTATTTAAAAAAAAAAAAAAAAAAGTGTAAGGCTTTTTACACATCTTTACCAAGGGTGCCAATAATTTTGGAGGGCACTGTATATGGATGAAGTCAGTGTTGGGACTTTCTAGCAGTCAAAGGAAAAAGTTACTATTTAACTTTAATGTCTATTAATGGAGAAATTTGCAGTTTCTGGGTAACAAGCTGCCGCCGTTACACCAAACAACTTTTCAAGTGAGCACACTGTCGCAGACAAATTTCCAGGGTCTGAATAAAATCATTAGAGTTTTGCTAGAGTTGTGACATGCTCCCATTACTTTGAGTGATTGGTCAATGCTTGGTGATGGTGATGTATTAAATCAGCCTTTTTCTCGTCTTCACATTTTGATAAAATCGACTTCATTGAATATTATCGTTAGTCTTAGATTAAGCAAATAGTGATCCTGTAAGATCCCTAGCCTTTGCAAACTCATTTCCTGGCAATTTCTTGAAAATGAATTTGGTGTTATGCCAGCATTACTCTGTGTCTAATAACACATTGTCTTTAGATGTGAGAAGGTATCAGACTTCAGTCTTTTAAAAGTCTTTTTGTGTATGCTTAGCATCATTAGCTTGAAGAGAATGTAAGGGAATAACTGTTTTCAGCTGCTATAACGTAGGTGAAACAGGAACTAACGTGTTTCACAGATGTGCCACAGTATGAAATATAATTATACCTAGATCAACAGTATGACATGATCATTTAGCATAACCAAATACTAGCTGGGTTCATTAGTAATTAATTCAAGTATCTAAACAATACAGAACCTTAGCAGGAGGAGAAACATCACACACTGTTATTAATTGTTTTCCTGTAACAGCATGCCCTTATCATGTTTTTCTCATTACATATTGCCATCACTCCTCTGACTAAGGCTTGTTAAGCCAGACCAAAAGGACATTTCAAGCTGGGACACATAAAAAGATTTTTTATTTATAAGTTTATAAGTTATTTATCTGGAACATGTACACAGGTTAATATGAAGATCACTTTTAAATACCTTTTGATCTTTACTTCCCATACATACTAAAAAAAATATACATCAGTGAAATGCAGATGGTAACCTAATCATGGAATCAACCATTTAATTCTTCTTAAAAGCTAGATGATAGACAAAAACACTATCATCAGCGTATCTGATACTGTGAGGTAACCTGCGTCAAGTTTACCCTGAAGGCAGTGTGCAAATATAGGACTGTAAAATTCGTTGTGTGGTACAGAGACACATTCGAGCTGTCCGCTGTTGGTTGGATAAAGCAAGGCCAGATGTTAAGATCTAGTAGGTAACCCAGAATTTCACTTACGTTATAGAAGAGAGCCTCCTTCGAGTGCTTGCCATACTGCTTGTACAGAGTCTCTTGGAAAATGCCCATTAAAGCAGACATTATTAGGGCAAATGTCAACATTCCAATACCTAAAATAAAAATAAAAACTTTAGGGTTGTGCACCGGTGTAGTCTCAAAAACATTCACAAAAAATAAAATCTGTAAAGGAAATTAAACTGATCAGGGGAAAAAATATAATCAAAACCTGCTGTTATGGATCAAAAACAAACAAAAATATAGATAGACCCACAGCTACCTAAAAGCCAGTGCAGGAAGGCATGCACTCCTTCGTCTCCTGTAGCAGCCTTTTGAGCACTCTAGGAAAAGGTCACACAAAAACCATCAAACAAAGGTAAATACATTCTTGCTTAAGTACTGTACATAAATAAGAATGATATAAAATTTATATAAAATTTTATAGCAGCCCAAAAAAAAAAAGATGACAAATCATTGACTACGGTGCTTACCACTTGTTTGGCAGACATGATGGTGCAGATAAAGATGCCTACTGATACCATGAATATGGAGAAGTATTTACTTGATGAATATCTGAACCAGCGACAAAACAGCACATCGGTAAGGAAGTCCATGCTCATTATGAATCACTAAAAAGTTATAAACACTCAGAAATCAAAAAGAACTCCAATATCTGTAGATGAAGCATGGCACTTGTGTGAATATGCAGATATTGTAGAATGCCCTCCAGATTTACTGGCACCCGTAAGGGAAAAAAAAAAAAAGAGTTAAAATGATTGTATTAACATTAATAAGCATTACACAAACTAATTTAAAATTGCCAAAAGGAAAAAGAAATTATCTTCATTTTGCCAAATGATTATCACTTTTTTTAAACATTGTTTGGTTATTATTGTTGCCTCTACTAGGAGGTTCAAACTTGGCCATACATAGAGCCTTCAACAAGATGATCCATTGTGTAGTTAACAAAACACAATATGAAGACAATTCCATTTCTTTCTCTGGATTTGATCCAAAGTAAAGAGGGAAGTCCACTAGCTTATGGTATTCTGCATGGAGCAGTGGACCAAGATCAACATACAAGCATCTCCAACACTGTTAGACAATAAAGGAAAAAAGAAAACACAGACTTGTTTCATTAATGTAAAAAAAATGACTTGCAAGGATACTGAAGCTTTGTAGAAACCATGGCACTACTTAAATATTCTTAAAAAGAAAAACGCATTTAATTTAAAGTATACAACATCCCAGTATGTTTGAGATCAAAATATGACTTACTGCATGTGTTATTCTTTTTCTAATATTAATCAATTATTGGGTGAAGAAACATATTTGGTAACTTTAACAGACATCTAAAATGGCCCCCATACCTCTCCGTGAGGTCGTAAAACCACTTGGATTTCTCCCATCCTAAAGAAAGCTTCCTTTACGTTTATATGTTTTTCTTATATATTTTATTTATATAAATAGACAGAGAGAGTTTTTGGATGAAATATACCCTACACTGGCCATATATGGTCACTACTGAAATGAAAAAAATGTCTTGTAATATAAAGTCTTGTCATATCCTCAAATAACACTCTTGGGTTAATTTTTTTTTTACGTTTCCAAATATTTCAATCAGTGCCCTTTAAAGTGATAAATTTTGCTCATTTTCAGAGACTGTGCCGGTAACTCTGGAGAGCACTGTATCTAGCCTACCTTTTTTTCAATATGATGATACCCAGGATCATGTTTGCTATTAAAGAGCCCTGCAGGAGAAAAAAACCTCTGTCAGCCCATGTTGTGTAACGCATATACTGATCCTGATCAAGTGGATAACTGCAAACGGACAGTTTAATGAAGAGATGTGAAAGACTCACAGATCTGAAGATCATGTGTAGTGGCATTGCGATGTTGAAGTTGAGGGCGTAGTTATTTATGACACTTACAGTGAAGAACATGGTCACCATTATCACATAGTTTCTAGACAGGATCAAAATGCAGAGTAGAGCATGTAACACACTTAACATTTGGACCAATAGCACTTGCAAAATATCAAGTTTGCTCTGACCAACTATCCCACAAGCCAAGCTGCTCAAACTGACAGGCTACCTTTTGTAGCAGTTTAATTCTTAAATATACAGTGAACCCCTGCTTATCACAGTGGTTACGTTCCGGCACCCCCCCCGGCAAGAGGTGAAATCCGCGAAGTAG
>JAQLOM010000012.1:9398370-9413557 GCA_030068315.1 Chrysichthys thysi | reverse complement strand
CCGATGAGTGATGCAGTGTCATCTGAGGGCCCGAAGACCACGGGCATCCAATAAAGGTCTTCGGCCTTGTCCCTTATACACAGAGATATCTCCAGTTTCTCTGAATCTTTTGATGTTATGTTGACGTACATTGTTGTTTTCAAGGTATTCCACAATCTTTTTACACACTCTTTCACAGATTGGAGAGCCTCTGCCCATCTTTACTTCTGAGAGTCTTTGCCTCTTTAAGACATCCCTTTTATAGCTAATCATGTTACACACCTGATATCAATTAACTTACGGTAATTAGTTGCTAGATGTTTTCCCAGCTAAAACTTTCTTGCTTTTTCAGCCATTTGTTTCCCCCATGCCAACATTTTGGTACCTGTAGCAGGCATCAAATTTGAAATGTGCTCATATAGTGGATAAATGTGTACAATTTCCCAGTTTGAACAATTGTTATCTGCGTTCTGCTGAGAATAAAACATTGGCTCATGTAATGTGAAAGTCTTTTAGTTTTCATTTTATTCAACTTTAAAGAACGTCCCAATGTTTCTGGAATTTGGGTTGTATTTTAAAGTGTTTTATTGATTATGTGTATATTTCACACACACTGTATTGTTGCACACTTTCTCTATTTAGGTCTTCCTTCTTTTTACTGACCTTGAGATTTTTACAGCTCGATTAAAAAAAAGAAAATGTTCCATGTGCACTACACGAAATACTGATTATTTCCTGCAGATCACTTTTCTGTGGGCTAGAGCAAAGAACAGCAGGGAAATAATGACCATAATGACAGACATTCACTCATGATGCTCTTATGAGAAAACGTGGATTGCATGCAACTTTTATGAAAGCTGATAAAATCTGTTAAGTGTGTAGTAGGTGAAAATGCTACCCAGTGCCTGTGTGCAGCCGGCAACCTGACATCCCGCATCTCTCTGTGTGCTGTAGGGGCTTCTTCCCAGTGGCAGTGGGCTTCATCAGAAGAATACCCATTCTCGGGTCACTGCTTAATCTCCCTGGTATCAGTGGGGTAAGTACTGCACCTGGCACTTTTTTATACATCAGTACTGCAGTGGCATTTCAGAAAGATATTTACGTTACAAAAACAGAGCGAAAAATAGCTTGTTGTCCATTTCACACTGGACAAAATAATCCATGCTCAGCTAGTCGACTTGCAGCTATGTTCACCCAACACAGACCCGTTACTTATGGATGCAAGACACCGCTTGTAACAACTAAAAAAAAAACCCACATAAAGTTACTGTTGGATAATAAATCACCACAACGAATGGAGACTCTGCTGGATTATGTACAGTAACAGTAATAAGGAATTGCCTTGAGAGGTACAATTAATAAAAAAAATGAATATTATCTGGAGCTACATCGTCTCCACAATGTGTAGCCTGCTTACCCAGCAATTAATCTGCTACAACAGTGGGCTTAACTGATATCACCAACTTGTGTGATCAGACTCCACTGCAGCTGCTATCAGCTCATACTTTTTTGAAAGGAAAAAAAAAGCTGCTTCATGAAACATGTCTGTCCGTTTCTTCTTACGTTAATTACCAAAGCAGACAGAAATGAATGATAATTCTCCCAGGCCTGAGTTATTCTGTTATTATGCACAGATGCTTCTGTCAGCACAGATCCTTTAGCTGACAATATCCTTAGTCACTGCTCATTGAAACGGACTGCTTCTTGTTAAAGCGTGATATCCCGCTGTAGATGTTTCTTTGTACAAGGTGGGTTTATAGTTTGCTAAAACTCACCCACGCAGAAATCTCCTTCTGTGAAAGCTTCAGATGACCACGCTTCACGTACTGACGGCTATGGCACATGTAGCAGGCCAATAAACCAAATCCCATTTTATTATAACAAACAGTAATTATGATAATGTTCCGTTCAACTTAATTATTAACATGTTGATTGACGGAACCATAAAAATGTAAATAAAGTGTCTCACAAATCGAGTCGTCACTTAGTTAGTTAGTTGATCAGTCAATATGTTTACATGCAGCCTAATATTCCACTATTATTCAAAATATTTGGAATTTTTACAGGTCGTGTAAACAGCACAGCCTGTTTGGATATTCTGAATTTGGCCTTCTTTTGAATGTAGCATTTTCAGATTAAGGCATGTGGGATATGCTGAACATATTTGGGAGCGTTTTTGGGATATGTATACAGCGCATTTGGAAAATAGTTTGCGACTATTCTCAAGGAGCCTTGCCTGTTACAGTCAGCTCAACCAACCAGACAACAGTTTGCAAGGCTGGGGTAAACGGGAATGTTGGTGGAATATTCATTTACATTTGCCAAGAAAATGGCTTGGTAGGAATGTTTTCTTTTTCTGAATAAGGGCAAAAAATAGGAATAGGAATATTGTGTGCATGTAAACGTAGTGATTATAAGTCAAACCTGATGCGTTTGAAAATCCTCTCCTTGGATTGTCTTGAAAATATCACCTAGAAATAATGAATGAAAATAAATTGTTGTATGTTTGTTTTTGTTTTTTCTAGTTGGTGGACAAGGTCGGTGAAAGCAACGCCATGGTATAACAAAAAAGTTCATATAAAAATCTTCTCTGTGTTGTCACCACTTATTTAAACTCCTCGACCTTATTTGTAACTTGATGCCCTTTTGGCAACCAGCGAATGTCTGAAATGAGAATTTCTCATGTTTGAGAAAAGGCAGTGCTTTTTCCATGGCACATGTATCCACGTTATAAAAGCAATGTGACCAATAGAGAGCTGTTATTTCTGGGAACTGATCCACAGCCCAAATTGGGCTCGGCTACTTTCTGTGCTGTGTACCTCCATCGCAGAGGTAACACAGACTTGAACCAACAGAGGGTGTGTTTTGATGGAGCACCTACTTTCCAGCTTTCAAACAACCTGCTGAGGGAGGATCAGAGGTTTGCTGTCTTTATGCCGCTGTTACAGAATCTAAAGATCTCCCTGTATGAACTGCTTGTTCAGGTGCCAATTGCTTTGTAGAGTGTGCTGTATTGAAGCCGTGGCGAGAACGGCACACTGGAGGAAGAGCCACAAGCCTCACCACGTTACTGGCTCAGCAAGGAATCAGTAGCCTTTGTGAAAACCACGATACTACATGTAAATACGTATTTTAAGTAATGTATGAGACTGATGTACATTTTTTTTACACAGAGACAGCAACAATTTAATAAACCTCTCTATGTCTGTAAATATTGGCTGCTTGAGTGTTTATTTCTAAACTTGAACAACAATCAAGAATGAAAGTGCACATTCAATGTACAAACATTCTACATGTTGATTGCACATAGGTGAGAGCTGCATAAAGACCTGCATCTGCATGTGATCATGTTGTTAAGAGTTATAAGCTGGAACTAAAAGACAACCCTTCTAAGGCTACTGCACTAGTCAAGATATTTGCTTGAAAGCATCTCTTACAGATCTTTCAGGTCTTTCTGAATGTTCCACAGCGTGTCTGCACTCTTCTTCAGCTGAGACACCTCGTCCTGGGTCAGGTTCATGTTGACCACACTGCTCACTCCTCTGCTGTTTAAAACACACGGGAGGCTCAAGAACACCTGCTCACTGATCCCGTACATCCCCTAGGGGGCAAAATCAGAGCACAGATGTACATTTTGCTTTTTTTTTCTGGTATGTATTTAGTTTCTGTATTTAGCCTCGATGTTCATGGGATTTTGTTTTACTCTACAAAATATGCATGTCAAACGAAAAGGAAAAAACTTCCCATTATTCACTATTTATTAAAGATTAAAAGGCAAGATTGTGAGATTTAAAGTCTTCATTCCTTTTGTAATCCTAAATCCTCTCATCCTTGACTGCGCAATAAACAACATGTCCCCAAAGTTTGGATCCATAGACGATTATTTACTTAAACATAGGTAGTACAGCAAATGTCGTACAACAGCCTTAGACTTTGTGACACACACACACATATATATATATATATATATTGTGTGTGTCTGTGTTTTATTTATATATATATATATATATATACACACACACACACACACACACAAATAGGTTTGAAGCCATCTTGGATCTGAAATAAAAAGAAGAATATCATATAAGGAAAAATGCCTATGGATCCAGACTTTTAGAGCAGCCTGTATTAGATTCCCAGAGAACAACTTCTCATAGAGAAGAAACACATGATGAAAGACAACGTATGTAAATTTTTGATTACATGCCCTGAATAAACCGTGTAGTTCAAAAAGTTCAGGCTATTTTAAAGAAATTGGTAATAAAAGTAAAACTATAATGGATGCTTTTTTTTTTAGCAGCGCAAGGCAGTAGTCTGGTCAGTGGTGAGAGAGAGTTCCTGTCTGGAAGAAAAGCTCAACTTGGGAAGGACGTGCATCTATCAGGAGTACGATGCCCGAAAAAAAAACACTGTCACTGTCAGAATCCCGACTCTAACCCACATGTGGTGACTGGTGAGACCTCAAAAATAAGTGCGCTCCACTACTGCTATCCAACTAACACGACACGTAGTAAATTTTTGCAGAGAGGAGTAAGGAAAGCTTGTTCCATCATGCTGTAACAATAGTAGAGTTGTGGAAAAATAAAACAACCAAATACTGAGCACTGGGAATTCATATTTATTCATTGCTGGCATTTTAGTTAGATTTTTTTTGTCTTCACTGACAGAAAACATTTCTGATTCACCAATATCTCAGGTTATGATGATTATTCGTTAAAAAATGTTCTGGGGCTCAGTGCCTTTTCAGGGCACTTCATGTGTTTCTCGTGTATTATCTACTGACCTTGACCATAGTAGAAATGGGATGAATTCTGTTCAGGTTTTTAATGAGGCTCTCTGCCAGATCTGCTACACTCAGTCCAATAGCCCAGTTAGTATAACCTTTCAGTCTGATCACTTCATAGGCACTGCAAGTCATTAACACAAACACACATGGAACTGTTAATCATTCTGCAGCCATCACATAGATGACAAAAACCTTAAACTGGACGATTAGCACACCTGTCAACCACCAACTTGTGAGTCTCTTTCCAGTTCTCCCTGTCTCTGTCTTTGCCGATGTCTGGGTTCAGTTTCTGGAGGTTCACACCAGCTACATTTGCTCCACTCCAAACAGGAACTAGGAAGCAAATAGTAAATATATCACTGTGGGTGTATGAATGAGTGCACTCAGGGAAAACAGATGTGTGCCACCTCATACATACTACTTACTGACAGGAAAGAGCATCTGTAAACATCTGGGAATATTGGAACAAACACAAACAGGACTATATAAGGCACAGTGACTCTGCCTGCTGTCTTACCACTGGAGTCTCCGTGTTCTCCCAGGATCCAGCCGTTAAAGCTGCTCGAGTGGACTCCTAGTCGTTTCGCCATCAAGTACCGAAAACGTGCTGAATCCAAATTAGTGCCACTGCCGATGACGCGGTGTTTGGGTAGGCCGCTCAGCTTCCAGGTCACGTAGGTCAAAACGTCCACTGCGTACACACCAGGCTCAGGATTACAGGAAGGCAAAGCATTTACATTCGGATCTTCATACTGATTCTTCATTCGAACAAGAACATGGTTGGGTACCTGGGTTAGACACCACAATGAGGATGCAGTTGGGGCTGTATTTGATTATTTCTGGGATTATGTGCTTGAACACATTGACGTTCCTCTGGACGAGGTTAAGCCTGCTTTCACCCTCCTGCTGGCGTACACCTGCTGTCACCACCACGATGCGTGAGTTTGCAGTCACTGAGTAATCTGTGGAAACATGAGTGACTCAACTATAATCTGAGTCCTATTACAGCCAGTGGTTTTCTTGCATTATATTTTTTATATTTTTATTTATATAAAGATCATATTTTTATTATATTTTTATATTCATATAACATGGTCACATCATTCTGCCTGAATTCAAGTCACTTTAGACATAGAAAAAATATATTTTTATTAAAAAGGCCACGTCAGTGGATGTCCTGGACTCCTACATGACCTGGAGTTCTCCGTGACAGCCGAGCTGATCTCACTGATTCACCGAGCTGATTCTGCACACTAGTAACACTTACCTTTTCCTGAGACAATTTTGGGAGTTTTGAAAAAGAGACTTCCATGCTGCAGGTCCAACATCTCTCCTTTTAGCTTGTCTTCCATCACATCCACCAGGGCCAGCTCATCAGCCAACTCCTGCACACCAGTAGAAGGCAAAGCAGTTGGATCTCATTGAATCATCTTCAGTATCTATGTTAACCTGGTCAGGGTCACAGTGGATCTGAATAAATCATGAGTGTAAGGCAGGAATAGAGCCTGGTCCTTGTACACTCAGTCCACCCCAGGCACACACTCACCCATACTGAATTTAGAGTAGCTAGTCCACTGGCATGTTTTTGGGAAGTGGGAGGAAATCAGACAGTAACCCAAGCTCCGGATCGAGCCAGGGACCCAGACACAGTAAGGCAGCAATGCTACCTGCTGTGTGTTTTTCATTTTCTGCTGTAGGCAGAATTGTAGTGCCATATTCCTATTTTGGTAATAATTAGTTAAATGCCTTTTGCTTAATCTACTGTAAAAGCTTAAATATTTACCATCAAATATTTACTGATTAAACAAAGGCAAGTATTAGGTTTCAAGTTTTGTCCTTCCTATTCTCCAGCAGTGCAGTGTTTCTGCCTTTACTCTTTTTGTGTTGTAGATTTTATTGACTGTTCTGTTTTTTTCTTTGCTTTATACACTTACGTAGTTTCAGACTGAATCACTCCAGCACTTGTCTAAGCCAGCAACAGTCTCTGGTCCTTCAAATTATGACTCATTAAAGATTTCCCAAGTACTTTGTGTCATTTCACCTTCAGCTGTTTATACTTTCTGTGAGTCTCTCTGGATAAAGGTGGCTGCTAAATCAGGGGTTCTCAAGCCTTTTCTAGCAAGAGACCCCTGTAACAACGGTACAATACGTAACCTGAACCACCTCGGTACATAATATAACTATTCAAATTTTAGACTTGTGGTTCAATAATAGTCCAGTAGTGTAGTCTATTATTTCAATAGCTATAAAAACAACTTCATCCATCCATCCATACATTATCTACACAGTTTATCAGTTTAAGGTCATGGGGAAGCTGAAGCCAATCCAGGCTGACTTTGGGCAAGAGGTGGGACAGGTCACCAATCTATCTCAGGCCTAACACAGAGATGAACTAAGAACTTAATGACGAATGTGATCATTTTCATAATGTTGGGTTGTGATTTTGACCACAGTAGCAAAATTACCTCCAGACATTTACCCCCCAGGTTATGCATCACAGAATCCTGCGGGTCTCCAGACCCCACTATGTTAAATGATTTCATGTAAAATGTAACCATGAAACTGGTGTAAACAGTGAAAAAAACATACTGAGGAATGACAGCTGTATTGAGAGAACTTTACAAGAGTGCAGAGGTCCAAAAGTCTTACCCGTAGCAAGATGCTGACGGCACACGCCATGCCCACCTGCCCCACTCCCACCACCGTTACCTTGTTCCTGGAAGGCTCAACTGGTCCCCTGAAGAGGGGGGTGATGAGCTTCTGCATCACCAATGCCATGTTTAGCACTAGCATTTAGAAATCACACATCAGTGCTAATATTAGCAAACATACAGATGATTTGATCTCATACATGGTTAAAAACAATCAGTGAAATGTATGCTCTCTTTGATGCACAAATGACGCAATAATTGATGTGCACATCCTTCTTAAGACAAATCTTAACAGGTTTCAACATTCCTATGCAATTTACATAAACACAAATACCGGTTGATGTTTATCGACTAAAACTATTTGTAATTAAATTCACCAGCCATTCTGGGAGCCATATTACAGAGTTCAACTGTACGGGATTTACAACGTTTTTAATTAGTGAGCTCTTATTTGTCCTCTGAAAAAGTCATTCAATATCTGTTCCAAGTCTCCTTACATCAAGGTCACATCTATGACACACCCACACTATGGAAGACAGACAGACAGACACACACTCATCTCTCAGTACACAAAACATACACACTAAATGTACCCATTCATATGCATTGCAGCTTAGCACAATCATCAGCTGAACACTTGCCTTGTCTGTAGATGCCTTGCGTTCCCAAGTACAAATACCACCATGAAATCAACATGGCAGGGCAGCTGAGAGGAGAGCAGGTGACTGCAGTGTTTCGGCAGTGGTGTCGCTGCGCAACACTTCCTCAAAGCTGCAGCAGAGACAGAGCAAGAGGACAGGAGAGGAGAGGATAGGAGAGGAGGGCCGAGTCTCAGCAACACCACGCCTCCTCCTGTGAGGACTGTGTGTAGTAAAACCCTGAGGCTCGTCTGCACACGGCTAATGGTGTTGCTGTAATCTCATGACACTTTCTCCCAGTGAGACCTGCTCTGAATTTCTGAGGTAACATTCAGACTCCAGAAAAGACCAATGATGGAATGCTGAAATTGGTATGTTGGACCAGCTTTTACTCAGATTCTACCAACTCAGTCTTGTCAACTGGCTTTTGCAAACTGACAAAGAAATCCACCTCATATTATTTTTGAAATTCAATTTCATTAAATCATGTCCTCATGAATTTAGAGCAAGTCATTAAATTAGAAATTAGAATGAGTTGTGAAAGAGGACAAGGCCTTCAACATCCTGACCAGAACGGGGGTTAAATTCATTCTAATGCACAAAGCATAATGTGTATTATAGTCTACAGAAATGATTCTCAGAGTGGGATCCATGACACCAAGAGATTTGCCATTTTCTTGTTGTTAGCGTAGTGGAAACCAGAACCCACCATTAAAGTTAACTGTAAATAATAAAAATGGGTAGTCTGCTTCAGAAAAAAAAAAAAAAGGTTCCAAGTAGGAAGTTCTCCTACAAATACACAACGTGCCAAACTCTTAGTATTTAATGCAATTAATTTGTATTGAGGTCCATAAATTTAAGTTGAATGGTCCCCAACTTTAATCCGCTGGTTTAGAAGTTTGTAAATGGCTCAAAAACACTTACCAGTGAACATTATATAGCTTAGCTCACTGTGGGAAAACAGGAATTGTTGCATTATAACAGTCTGAAGACTTTGTTATATATGACAAATTGTTATATTGTATGTATAGAAACAAGAACTGAATGCAACATGCTAATCGAGTTTTTAAAACTACATGACCAAAATAATAGCTTTAATTTTTGGCCATTTAATTGTTCTTGTTGATCACGTAAATCAGTTTCATTATCAAACTAGAACACTGCAGTCTTAAGGGGACACTCGTTTTGTGGGCCAAAGCCAACTAGGTCAGTATTTGAATACCATTTGCAGGTCACACCTGCCCACCCACACACCCCAAACACACTTTTATGAAAATAAAACCAACTTCTTGAGCTGAATGTAAATAAGACTTGCAACTGGGCCACAATTAAGTCATGACCCAAGAGCTACAGTCATCCGCAGTCTTTTGACTGGAGGGAATTTCTGAGTTCTCCTCTTCTTAGTTTCTGGGTCTCGTTAAGATTATTGAACAATCATTTATTTAACACGCATGCCAAAAAAACACTGGAATTTCATCAAACCGGATTGAAATTTTACCAGCTAGTCGCTCAAAAATAACTACAGTGCCAAATGTTAAAACAGTTCAAGGAATTCACAACAATATAATATTAATTATGGACATTCTTTATTCCATCCCTTTTCTAGTTGATGAACATCCAAATAATGCACTGGTGTACTCCACGCTGGAGTGTGAACATGGAATACATTTGGGACAAGAACTGGATATCATTTATTCTTTAAGCTGAGAAGAGTATGTGCAAAATGACAATAAAACAAAAGACAGCTTCGCACCTGTAATCTCCAGATCGTCTTTTTTTTAATCATACTACTGACAAACAGTTTAAAACCAGATGGAATTCACTCATGTTATAACCTAAATGAAACCTCTACACACGGAGGAAATCCCTCTCGGTGTCCAAATGACAGACGAGCAGCAGCCTGGGAGGAACAATGTAGCAGTGGGAGCTTAAATATAGAAAACATGATGGACAGGGGAATCAGCAGTTTCTCTACTCTGTGAGACCCAGCTTCTTCTTCAGAGACTCTGGCATCTCGGGAGGAGGAGGGCGAGGTAGGCGGAAGTACACCTTCACAGAGTCATAGATGAACCACTGCAGGGCAGTCAGGGTACCGATCATAATGATACGGGCCACTAGACCCTTCCACACACCTGAAAATAAAAAAGGAGCCAAGTCAGAGGAAACAAGCACTGAAGCACTGCTCAATTCACGTTCATACTAAACGTTCTTGTCCGCCCTCCAGCTTGTCTACCCTGGTGAAGTCCACTATGGGAGTCAGGGCAGAGACTGAGCTGAAGGAGCAGGTAGACTGCTCTCACACGCCAATGACTCAAGCACCTCCAACTGTACAGCCGAAAAAGCTGCTGGGAGCCTCCACCCTGAAGCTGTGACACTCAGAGCTGGAAGACTCCCCAGAGGTGGATCTAAGGAACGTGTGGTCCATGTAAAATCCCCAGTCATATTACAACAAACAAAAACAATATTCAAATCAAGCTACTGTACTGTTCTTATCCCCAGCAGACAACCTGATGGTATACATTTACTTATTACCAAACTTTAAGTGAAAATAATACACTGAGTGCAGAGAACTCACCCATGGGCCCAAGCCTCTTTAGTACTTGAGATGCTGTGCTTCCCTTCTCCTTGTTCAGCACAGACACCACAGAGTCAGCAGGGTGGGACACAATCGCACAGAAAACACCAGCTACACAAGAAGATTAAAACCACAGCAGTCAATATTCAAATGCATCTTTATACCAACCCTTTAAAAATGTAAATTAATTAGCAGTTGTGGCACGCATGAAGATTTCAGCTTATTTACAAATTTACTGAAATAAAGCAATGCTGTGTGCCCATTCTGTGTAGAGGTGTAAGACGCCTGTGATCAGCCAAGCTTACCAATATAACCAGCCACAAATGTGACCACCAGCTGCTCGGGCTTGCTGCACTCGCTGCGGGGTTTGGGCACCACATACTTGTAGAGCATCTCAACTGTGCGCTCGAAGCAGGCAAACTTCATCATGGTGTAGGGGATCTGCCTCATCCACAGGGGAACCACACCCTTGTAGAAACTGCCAAAGGAACAGTCAAACAGAAGTTTATTCCACAGCTACCAGGCTCATGACCTTTTTTTAAAAAAAATCTGCAGCCTTAGAAATCTGTCTGCTTATACCTTGAGCACAAAATCTGGATCCAGTGTTGTCAGGTGACAGCCACAAGTTAAATCCACCCAACAAATATTGGTAAAAACAAATAGAAATACATCCAATTTGCCATAAAAGATAGTATGGTGCTTCATCTACAAAGTAATAAGTGGATTCCTAGGCAGGCTTGTATTCCATTTCAAGCTTTTTAACATCTGTATCTGAACGAGATCGTTTGGTGGAAGAGAGTTTATTTTGTCCGCCCTCCAGCTTGTCTACCCTGGTGAAGTCCGTTATTGGAGCCAGGGCAGCATCTGGGCTGAAGGAGCAGGTAGACTGCTCTCACACGCCAATGACTCAAGCACCTCCAACTGTACAGCCGGAAAAGCTGCTGGGAGCCTCCACCCTGGAGCTGAGACACTCAAGAGAGCAGCAGAACCAGAGCTGATGGGTTCCCCAGAGGTGGATCTAAGGAACGTGTGCAGCTATTTTGCTAAAGAACATGCCACTGTGAGGCTTCCAAAATCTTTCTCGACGCTTTCTGTAGGTTAATCTAATGTACAAGTGAAGTCTCCAGAAATAAAGAAAAGGATACTCACGCCCAGAGACCCTCCTCAGCGTACATCTTGGGAGCACACTCTCTCAGGGTGTTGGCATAGCCAGGCTGGGTCTGGATGCGCACTTTACACGCCTCCATAGGGGCCAGAGCAATATCCGCAAAGAACTCTGCGCTTGCAGAGGCAGCAAGGTACAGAGAGGTTCTCCACAAGTATGCATTTTCCTGTTTGAACAGAATGAGGAATATTAAATTGTGGCCTGCTAATATAACATATACGTAATTTCATTCAAACTGACGCTAGACAAATTTCTACTTTGAGGTTAACATGAGTGGTCATTGGCCACAAAGAACCACCCAGACCACAAACACAGTGAGTTACCATCAGTTAACTTGATATTTGAAAGAGGAAAAAAAAGCAGGTATATAAGTCCTGCCCAGTAGTCACTGGTTACCATCGATCATTTTTACTCATAGGAATAAATGGCCAATTAGATCATTTACAAACTTAAATGTAAAACACATTGGAAAATACACTTGAACTTCATACATGCGTGCTCTCCAATTAGTGATGCACATCTGCCATCTTACTGAATAGTTTTGCATTGAGACTAGGTTGTCCCATCAGGGGAACTCACCTCTCCAAGCAGGTCACCATACAGGATCTTGAACACCTCATAGAAGCCAAACTTGCACAGACCCTGCATGGAGTATCCAATGAAGGTGGGTGCCCATCCCTTAGCGAGCCCCCTCACACCGTCTTCCCTGATTGTGACTGAGAATCCATTAAAGATGCTCCTGTATTTTGCAGGGTCCACCTAAATGAGACATTCTGTTAGCATACAGCTCACTGTGCACACACAAACATGAAGGGTCACTTTCACTCTGTGAACTGGTTGGTTATGATGAGTGCACACAATGTTCCCATGCTGAAAATGGGATTTACATGCATTTCAATATGACAACAGAAAACTTTTCATCTCCTTGACATCAGTAAAAGGTTCACATTGTAAGGAGGCATGAAGAGAACTGAATACAAGCTTTAATACAATTATGAACAAAACATCCCACAAATGGTCTAAATGAATTGTTCTAAACCCTCCATTTTATGTAAATAACAATACAATACACTTGCACAAACTCAGTTCTAATGCTCATGCCCACTTAAAATGCATAGAGAACATCTACAACTAGCTGGACCTTAGTTTCTAAAACTGATACAAACCTGAAGCCGACATTTGACCAAGTCAAGGGGCACTACAGCGGTGTGCGTGAGACCGCAGCTCAAGATGCCCCCAAAGCCGCAGAGAGCGTAGTATTTTCCTGAACCAAACTCACAGCTATCACCCGATTCTGTTACATGAGGAACACAACACACACATGCTCATGCATCACAACACAATATGTAACATGCTGGGTAAGTGCCGGGGCCACACACTCCACGACTCCACTAATCGTACACAAACGGACCTGCAACCTGCATTTAACCAAGTCGAGAGGTACCACCGCTGTGTGTGTGGTGCCACAACTCAGAATCCCACCGAAGCCACACAGGAGGAAATACTTCTGTGAGCCAAACTCACAGCTGTCGCCCTCTGAAGAGAAACACAGCATTACAATCACTGGACACTTCACATGACGTCTCAATTGAAATTAGCGGAATTGCGACATACTGAAGGTTGATATGTAAGTGATTAAGATCATAAACTAAAACGTCCACCTAGGCTAAAATAAAACTTCCACCCATATGGCTTCAGAGCACGTAAGCCGACCAAACGCATAACCCAAGTGTTTTAGTTGACCCCATAGACGGACCGGTCACAAGGAGGCCGTTACATAACACCAAGCAAACTCTTTAACCTTTAAAATCCCTGACCCCTTCCACCATTTCTACACTGATTTTAAACACCTCCAGGCACTACTGTAGGTTCACCTTTCCTTAGACTGCACTGAGACAAAACCGAACATCTAAAAGAGGCTCTGAATTGTTTTTTTCCCCCCCCGTTTTTGTGTTTCTTCTGCAAGACCTTATTTTAACGTGTTATGATGACGAGGAGAAGTGTAGTTAACTTCAGGATGGCCGTTAAACGGGACCCCACAGCTGTAAAGAGGTTAACGGAGCTGCGCCTAGTTTACACGTCAAATATACGCGACAGTCACGTGCCTAGGACGAGTTACGGGGAACGCAATGTACTCCAAAATACTTTAATAATTATAAATATGTATCGGCTTAATTGAAAATTAAACAATACTGTAAACGAGTAGAAAATCATCACGAACTTCACCCCCAGATTTTTCTACACCAGGTTGACCCAACTTTGTCCTTCACTGTCCTCCATGATTAAATCTCACCCGGGCCTGGAATCTCGTCGCCATAAAAACCCAAAACAGGAAGACAACACACACTAAACACTACGAAACTATAAACACATCGTAAACCGACTCGTAAAAGGAAGCAAACGGGGAAATAAGGCACTGCTCAGTCTATCTACTCTGGCTAACTAGCTTGCTAACGCTACGCTAGCTTACGCCGAGTTAGCAAGGCAACGTTAGCTTGCTAACATTCTGACCTTTTAATTACGACCTCCAGGGACGTCCACTGAAGCTATAATACAGGCAGTAAAAACAGAAATAGAGAGATCAGAGCACTGAGGAATTAGTCATCATACTTCTTAGCTAGAATAACTAACTAGATGCAGTTTACAATGAATGGCCAGCAGAGGCTAGGCTACATGCTACAGATTAGAATAGCAACCGGAGGAAAAGAATAATTAACGCTGCATTATCGCTGTAGAAATGTAAACCTCGTAAATCCTGGCAACCCACCGGCCACTGAAGCTGCTGCCAGCCTGCGGGTCTGTCCGTTAGCGGCTGGCCGTGAGGGCTCCTCCGTCTTCTGTAGCGTGAACAGCGGGGCGCTGAAGGGATTCGCCCGGGCCAGGTGCAGCAGCGAGCTGGGATACATTTTGTTGGTAGCTGAAAGGAAAACTACAAATCAAAACAACGGCCAAGCTCGGACAAAAAATTAAACAAATAAACAACTTCAACGGAATAAACTCCATAACCAGACAGCCTTCGTACTTGGTGGCTTATTCGCCACATTACACTTTTCAATGACAAAACAGAGTCACGTTAGCATAGCAGCGCTTAGCCGGTTAGTCAGGTCACTGAGCCTCCTGAAGTAACATTTAATTTCCAGGACAAGTGTGAAAGTCGTATAATATAAGTATATTTATGTAGGTGTATATATAATTAAAAAGTATACAGCGTAACAACAAAAAGCTGGCATTGTATTACGAAGTCCTTACATCTAAACACGTCGCAAAATGGCGCCTCGGTCCTCCTCTACCGGCCGCTCGTAGAGAACTCGCGCACCGCAACGGCGCTCTCTAACCCTCCGCAGGCTGGCGGAAGTGCCTACGTCACCTACCGCCCTGACCAATCAGATCTGA
>JAQLOM010000012.1:9364948-9378889 GCA_030068315.1 Chrysichthys thysi | reverse complement strand
CACACACACACACACACACACACACACACACACACACACACACACACACACACACACACACACACACACACAGTCAAAGTGGAGTACAGAGCACTCTCTCTCATTTTCCCTGCTCATTCTGTTAGACTTGTTTGGTGGACCATTGGAGAGCATCAGAGACGCCCACAGCTTGCAGCGTGTGCCATAAATCCCATTCAGCAGTGTGAGCAGCCAGCAGGTTCTGCACCACGCATCTGGAGGCAAAAATACTTGAGCTGAGATTGGCTTACTGATTGCTGGACGTTCTACATTTGGATATACTGTTATTCAGCCAAGAGCTAATGTGATCCAGACATGGTTTAGCTGGAACACGGCTACATGTACGGGGTACAGCAAAATGGCCATGAGATTCAGTACACACTGAACTACACAGCTGGAGTACATGTAAGTATTTTTTTTTCCATGAAAACGTCTTTCATGCTGCCTAATCAACTAAAATTCAAGCCCTGAAATAAACAGAGCACTTTATATAAGATAGGTGAGTTTAGATATTGGCTGTTACACTAAATAGATTGTTTGCATAAATTAATTTCTTACTGTGATAATATGTAACTAAGAAAGGTTTCAGAAGAACATTAATTATGCCCTAGCCTTTTACCATTTTATCATTAATCAGTTTATCATCATGAATAAAATATATCCACAGTAATTGGAACGTTTACATTTATGGTAATTAGCAGATCATGTCACATCCTCCTGATACTGTGCATAATAAATGAAGCACTGTGTCATAAAGAGGTCTCATGAACAATTTTATAGAAATCAACCAGTACTGATAACTGCTCTACTGCAAAATGCATCTTGAAAATTATATGCAAATGTCTATGAACGTAATCTGACGACTGCACTTTTTTGTGTGAAACATATTTAGCTGTATTCTGACTCTTTTCCAGATGAGGGGCTGCAGAGTTTTGTGGACGAGCATGATGCTAAGGCAGTGGAGTTTTGCTGTGCTCTTACTAAGCCTCCCTCTACCTGTCCAAGGGCAACCCGTACATGCACTCAGCAACAGAACGTACGTGTTGATGCAATGTAAACACACTGTTGATTAAAAATAAACATGATTGTTGAGAGGACTAACAACACCTAACACAATATTTACACTTCTGATTCCAAGGCGAATATTCATTTGATATGAATTACTCAAACCCGGGGTGCTCAACCTCCAGAACTGGAGACCAACTGCTCTGCACAGTTTGAAGCTTTTTCCCTGTCCCACTGAGCTCTTATTTTGCTCCTTGTTCAAATGATCTGGTCTGGAATCTTGGCAAATTTACAGCCCTAGACCGACTACACTGCAGGTGGCTGAATAGGACTGAAGAGGAACATACATAGGAAAAGTGACAGAATGTTGTTTGCATGATTCAGTGTTAGTGTATTTTATCTATCTAAAAGTCTTCGAACCTTTAATAGCTCTTCAGTTGTTTCTCTGCAGGATGCCTTAATGATCCAACAGTGACTTTTGCTATTAGAACGTGAACCATTGTGAAGAAGCTAAAAAAACATAACTGTCCAAAAATATGCAAAAAAACATTTTAAAGTAAGTATGAAGCACAGTATGTTGGCAGTTGGGAAATTTTAATACTTAATTTTAGGACAGTTGTACCTAGAGGAGAGACTCCAATAACAAATGGACCAAAAATGACTAACTAAAGACTGAGAACAACCTTATCTACCTGACAGCTCGAAATATTGTAAGGAAAAAGATCAAGCAAATGTCTATAAAAAGTGGCTTTGTTTTTAATATTTTAGGAGACGGTCCGTAAGTCAAGCCCAACTTATGCATGACAGAGGCCGCTATCTGCAGGACAGGAAGAGACGACTCTGGCTGCAGGAGCTCTTTGAACAGGTACACACTGCCAACGTGTGGGACGCTTCGTCCAGCAGTGGAGCCAACCTCCAGCATGTAACCTGGAGTGCCCAAGCTCCCAAAGCTGCCAGCAGCACCAAAGACTTTCTTTTGGACTTTCAGTTAGAAAGCACAGGCACAATTGACACCCTGCCGCAGGAGACCAACAAAGAGCAGCCGGCTGCCGCGAAGAGAAAGAAGAGAGTATGCTTGGGGAAGTGGAGAGAAAGCAATAAACGACGAGGATGGCCATGCTCAATACAAGCCCAAGTAGCATTAAGAGCTCACTAAGCAGGGTAACTGGCAGTAAGTGAGGAGACGACTGTGAAACAGGAGGCAAGAGATGACTGTGAAACAAGATGCCATCAAACACTCTGAACCGTAGCCTCTAAAGCTCTTTACTATAAATTAGTGTCTTTCTTCAGCATAAAACACAGTGCCTCCTAAGTATACTTCATTGTCACATGCACTGTTGGTTCACAGTTTCACAAATGTACTATTTAGCCTTTAAGCAATGCTGATTTTTTTACCGGAAAGGTGAATCAGATTATACAGTAATAAGAATTCATTCTTCAGCAACCGCTTTATCCTGGTGAGGGTCCCAGTAGACCCTATCCAGGGAATGTGTGGTGGGAAAAACTAATAGGGTGCCGGTCCATCACTGGGCACTATGCACACACATTCACATATAGGAGCAATTTACTCTAACTAATCTACTTTTTGGAGATGCTAGGAAACCAGAGGACCCAGATAAAACCCACACAGGCACAGGGAACATGTAAACACTTCACAGACAGTAACCTGGGCACAGGATCAAAGCGGGGACCTTGGAGCTGTGCTGCAGCAACAATACCCTCTGTGCTACTGTGCCCTCTGTTTTAAGTCCATATTTGATATGATTAAAAAGTCATATGCATTTTTGATGTACTACACTAATCAGCCATATTTCTTTTTTTTATTTATTTGATTAGAACTGTGTATTTATTCTGTAAAGGTATCACAATGCTGCTCTTTTCTACAACTTTCAAACCATGCACTTTAGAAATCTGTGCTATGCTCCCATATGTCAGTATTCTTTCGAACCTGCTTTCCATTTTCAGCATCATCAATAAAACTCATGAGCATCATGTGATTAAGAGAAATGTGACGTTTCTGAAACAAAAGTGTCCGTGGCAATGGAAGCTCCCATAATATCAGTGATTTCTTATTCATAACCCCTTATATTTTCTTTAGTACAACTGGAAGAAATATGTATTTTCCACCTCATATTAGTTTTACACGTTGTCTCCAGGCACATACTGGTGTAAATGCATAAACAAAGTGCAAACAGTCATGCACTAAAATACATGTTAATGGGGGCAAATGATAATGCGTCTGTATGCCAACATCCTGAGTGTTTTAGGAGAAGTTGCCATAAAGAGCAGAGTGATAACCATCTGTTACTTCATCCAAATCGATTCATCCGAGGAGATGGATCGAGTATATGATGCATAAAGGGACAGAGAAAGAATGATTTGAATGTAACTCATGGAAAAAAAACCCCAGAAAATATATTCTTTAGCATTTTTTCTTTTAATTTTTAACTTACATCTGAACATTTCAAAGTATGCATCAACTTGAAGGTCTGTGTTCATGGGGTATTTTCAATTTAACATACACATTTCAACAATAAAAGTCACATTATTCTTATCTACTGAAAGCATTAAAGCACACATGAGGCTCTTGGCCCTGTAAATGAAATACAGCCCTTGCGGCATATGACTGTTTCTGCCTCTTTAAATATGCCTAGATCAATTGCAACTAACTGCCTGAACTTCCTGATTGGGCAGTCTCATCTGTTTCCAGCTGAGATCTGAGATGATGAACCCGGTTTCACAGCCCAACAGCATGTTTCATTTTATTGTAATGATAAATTTTTAACTTGGTTCTTCAATGGGCAAGAATATTTGGTGAAACACAGCCTTCCCTTAAGCTGAACAACTATGGTGAGTATCTTGGATAAAGAATGTTACTGTTAATGGTCATGTAAAGGATTTGTATAAGAATAACTGATTCGATCATGGATTTATCAGGGGAAAAAAAGCCCTTTAGCTTAAGCTGTTGACTTGCAGGTTTTCGATAATCGCTATGGTGTGATTTTCGCCTGTACCTGTGGTGTGATCCTGGGTGTGGGCTTTGGTGCTAACTTGCTAGTGTTCACTCTCTTCGCCAAACACAACACCCTTCGCAAGAATCGTCTGGACGTGCTGATCCTCAGCATGGCTTTGGCTGACTTCCTCACACTGCTTCTCATCCCCTTCACTCTGCACTCAGCTGTCAGCTTCTCCTGGCCGCTAAGTGACACATCTTGTAAGATTTACCAGTTCCTGCTGGCTTTCTCTCTGGCTGCCAGCACTTACTCTCTATGTGCTGTCTCAATGGCTCGAGCCATGATCATCACCAACCCTTACCACCCACCCACTACAGACCTCGTTGTGCTGATGCTCATCCTGGCCTGGGCTCTGAGCTTCTTCATCAGCCTGCCACTGCGTATTTTTGCCACTAAAGAGCGCCTCGGCCCAGGGCTCACCAACTTTACCTTCTGCCTGCCCACCATCCAAGAGCACCACTATCAAGTCATATTAAGCCAGTTTGTTTTGTATTATTTCATACCAATGCTGGTTATTGCTGTCAATTATGTGCGCTTGGCTCGGTTTCTTCACAAGAGCCCAGTGATGTCTATGGCCAGTGCTCGGAACACACGGCGAGCCTCGCTCATGGTGTTCCTGGCAGCGGGGACATTTTCTGTGTGCTGGCTGCCTGGATATGTCCTCGAGCTGTGTGTGTATTTGGATCTCTACAGGCATGGCCAAGCTTGGGAGATGTTCTATTTTACCTGCACAGTGCTACAGTACCTGCACCCATGTGTCAATCCAGTGCTGTATGTATTGCTGGCTAAGCGCTACCGGGGAATGCAGAGAGCCTGGCTCTTTCAATGCAATCGCAACAGAGTGCACCCCCAAGTCACTAGTGTGACCGAAAGCTTCTGAACTTTTCCAAGAGGTTCTACTTGACCACATCACCTCATGACATACAATGACAAAAACCATTGTAACTATAAATTCTTGGAGTTTAAAGATTTGGGATGACATTCTTGGAAAGTGGACTGATAATTGTACATTGTCTGTGACTAAATTTGACATAAAACTACTACATTTGAAAATCCCAGTGGAATGTTACTGGGTTATTCAGTACCTGTTAACCTCTTTGCTCATCCTCTCTCTTTCAGTGCTACTACATGTTACAGGTCACACAGAGCCTGAACTGACCAGTACTTTTACTGGCTGAACACACACATAAATATAAGGACTAACATAATAACTGTCTGTTATGGATGGAAATGTTCAAATAATCTTTTCCACCATGAGACAATGCCTCCTTCACTAACTTAAAAAAGAAGCATTTAAAATGGCATACAAAATAGTAAATCTACTTATTGCATGCCAAAAATTATTATTAAATTATTCATCATCAGAATGCATTTAAATAGTAAGGGTCTTGTCCAATTAAAAAGCAGTTTTTCCCTCCATATTTATCCAATTAATCATGAAGAATGAGGTGGCAGAGTGCACAGAGTCTAAATTTCATCTTGCCCAAATGGTGTAAATGTTGCTGTAAGACTTGCCATTTGAATTATATAATTATTAACCTTAACAGCGACAGCTTAAGTCTGGGAAAGGAAAATTCAACATCAGTAACAATCAGCATGTAAACACCATGGGGACGAATTAATCTGAAATGATCACATTTTAAATTAAGCACTGACAACTGTCAGCACCCTGGACTGTATAATAACTTCACTAGCTGGGAATTGTTTATAATACATACTTACAACTGTATTATGGGTATTTTTTTATTCTCACCACCAGCTGTTTAAACAAAGTGATACTAGAAATCAGATAATTTGCACCGAAAACTATTAGTTTATAATTAGGATTGGTAAATGTTTGACACTGTATAATTTCATTGATTCAACTCATAGGTTTGGATGGGGAAAAAAACAGGAATGTGAGAGGTGGGTCAGTAAGGGAGCTGCAGCACCTCCTAGTGAGACACAGTGTGAATAACAATGGACTATTCAATAATATTAGTTAATTTTTAATGGATCAACAGACAGTAGAAAAAGGCTGGACTGGACTGAGTTGTATAACATATATTTTATATATATATATATATATATATATATATATATATATATATATATGTGTGTATGTGTGTGTGTGTGTTCCAATTTGTTTACATTTTAGGTTTCTTATCAGATTTATTCATTTATTTCATGGTAAGAATGCCATTAATTAATGTGATTCTGACTTATTTAAGTTAATAAGTCATAAGTGTAAAAGTTCATTGTGAGTGCTCTGACAGAATTGGAGAAACAAAAGTATTCGTCCATTCAAGCAATCATAAAGCCAAAAACAAGGGAAAAATTCTCAAATATGCAGGGGAAAAAAAGTTAAACCAGATGTGCACAAAAGCACTGACATGATATCAAGGACCAAAAAAAACCAAAAAAAAACCAAAAACTGATCAGTGGAGTCAGTAAAAAAGATAATCCAGCTTCTTGTATTAAATGGAAATTATTTGTTTCACTGGAGCAAAAATAATTCACAATCTGTACTTTCTTGTGTCTATTTAGTGCATAAATAGTATTCATTTGTTACTTTATCGTGCAAGCTTGTCTTATAGTGCTCATTTATTTTATCAGGTGTTCTTTGTACCTACAGCTACAATCATTGACTGCAGCTGGTCTGTTTTAATGTGCAATGTTAGCCTGCCTCTACACCATCAGCTGTACATCCGTGATCCTGACTTAGTAGCAGTAGGGCAGTGTGTATGGGGTTGCTAGAAGTGTACTTGACATGCAGGCTTTTTTTTTTTTTAAAATAAATATTGTGCTTACTGCTCATTCCCCTGTCGTCCCACCTTGCAAGCTAATTTGAAAACTGATAAATCTAATTTTTCTAACAATTTTGTTTTAATTGTCTTCTAGTGCTTATCAGTGTCCATTTCTAACCACAGACCCAGATTTAATAGTAATGTGTTTACCAATACACAATGATTTTAGGACCACCGAGGTCAGTATCAGAGATCTTACACAGTACCCCAGTATGTGGTCAAAAGTATGTGGACACGACCATTTCACCTTTGCTTTTTGAATATCCCATTCCTGATTTAATCCTCGTTCACTTTTATAATACCTTCCCCTCTTCTGGGAAAGCTTTACAACAGATTAGATTTCAACATCCATTTCATCAGCTACCCTGTTCATTTCATTTTTAATTTGAATCATCTTTTAATGTAGCCGATTCGCTGCTCTGATTAGTATTTGGTTGATGCTAATGGTGCAGTCATATTCAAGTAAACCAATATGTATAAATTACTTATACCCAAATTATTAAATATGAAGTCAGTTTACAATGATTTTGAGGGTTCTTATGTCCAAGCTAATAAATGCTAAGTTTGTGTGATGACCTTGGACTCTTCTATTGTACTGAATTAAAAATGACTGTTTCCACATTTTAGCTTGCTTCCAAAAGCTGAGAAAATGACTGTAATTTCTTACAAATTTTATTTGTAATTCAAAATAAAACACAGCATTGTGCTTTACCCAGAGATGTGACTGTTTTCAGTCTGGAAAAAAAAAGCTTAGCCAAAACATTCACGGCTGTTACACACAGCCATCATCTTTTGTTCTAGTCCAAGTGAAGAAAGGATTATTCTTTTGCCCCCCTAAATGCAAAAAGCATGAATGCATGTAGAAGCTGTATGTACACCATTTTATGATTAAACAACTTTAGCAATCCAATCTCTACAGGGTCTTATTACTCTGTCCATAGCTGTAAAAGAACGCAATCAAATCTGGCTACAAATAAAAGCTGTTGAAGAAACGTTATACATATAATCAGTGAACGTGATGTTATCCACACCCTTGCTAAATACTTTTTTTTTTTGCATTATGGTTTAATAATACAGTCAACCATAGTCTTCCCTGGGCTAACATAGGTGTGTTATAGGTTAAAGAAAATCCACCAATTTTTCAAAATTTGACATTTCCTAATCTTGAGGATGCTCAGGTGTGGAATTAGAGAACTGGACTCTTTGCGTGGCAAATGCAAATGGCTTTCAGGATGCCAGCACGCTATGCATTTAGACCCTTAAGGAACTTGACCAACACTTGAACTTGATGTGCATTAAGTGAAATTTTGAGAAATTGGTGAGCGCTAGCTTTAGTAATCATCGCCTCTGCTGACCACCTCCTTGCATGTTGGCTTCAGTAGGATGGTGTGCTCAAACTGAGCTGTGTAACAGCCTTTAGTGTCACACAGAGGCGGGTATGGGTCGATGATGCCCAGGTCACACAGGTTCTTCAGTGCCATCAGGTATTTGGTTTCGCCCAGGCGGTCAAGCCAACGACGGCAGAATGCCAATGTGCCGAAGTTCTCATTGACAACATTCAGCAAATGCTTGGCCCTTGGAAGCCTGAGAGGGAGAAGAAAATCAGACAATGGGGATTAAAATGGCTATTTATACATAGTTATGACATGGTTCATTATTACGGAGCACACGTTTCATAAATTACTAAGGCTCTCTTTCACATGTATACAGATATTTATGAAAATGTATTTTTACACTTCCGTTTTAAACACAAACACTATATAAAACTGGGGGGGGGGGGTGTTTAAAATAATGGGAATACACAGAAAAACACCACTAAGGTCAATAAAAGTGCTGCCCAAGTACTGTACACATGACAAGCAGCATAATGACCAACATAAATAGGTAAGTACAATGAGAAAACACTGAGGTGAAAAACACCAAATAATTGCCAGGAAAAACCCCTCCAAAAAAAAACAAAAAAAAAAAAAAAACCACACAGTATAGCTTCACAATGACCACAGCTCAACCGAGCAACTAGTATTGCACACACCACGGCGGCCTAGCAGTCAATTGCTGAATTACTGGACTCAGTTCGCAACACCCATGATTTTTAAACTTTCGTACCGGACAATCTGGCTAATGCATTATGTATTCAGACCAGCGGATTCTGTCCGTTGCATCAGAAATCCGTTATTGCGGTGTCCGTAGATGAGAGGTTCAACTTTACTTCGATGCATTTTAAACTTTCGACTCAAGAGTCAAATTAAGGACTGTGATAGTAGAAAATGAATATGGAGGGAAAAACAGGGTTAAAAGCTAATTTATTCATTCGTATTCAGTAACTGGTCAGGGTCACGGGTAAGTAAAAGCTCAAATGAAAAACGACAAGCAAGGACTCAAAAGGTGTGACACGGTGATGAAATGGAACTACAGGTGGTCCCAAAAAGGCTTCATACACACAGGGGAAACTGAAACATTTTTAGCAAAATATCTAACAAAATTTTTCATGCTAACTTTAGATAATTAGATTTTTTTTAAGATAGCCTTTAAGAAAGCCTTTGACAAAAGAAGAACTTGATGAACTCATGCTCATGGCTACAACACAAAGATCGTTTAAAGGAACGCTGCATTAAACATGCAATTACATTCATAACAGATGTGTTTACATGAGTTCATCATGAGAAGGAGAGACAACACCCTGTGTTTACATACAAATGGCATCATGTAGAGCCGTGGTTCTCAAGCGGTGTGCTTTGAGGCAAAGTGAAGTGTGTGTGGAATTTTGAACTCATGAAATAGCATTTTTAAACACAGTAATGACAGTGCTTAACATATACAGGTACATGTAGGTATACTGCTTCTCAAACATGTACAGGTAGTAACATTTACAACTTTTATAAATTACATTTTCCCCCTATTCTCAGTTTAATTTGAAAATAAATTTAGGTCCAAGGAGGACGATTATTATTGCAATGCCTAATTCTAGTTAGATCCACACGGTGAGTGCTAAGGCTCAGGGGACTGTTAATGTTTAAGCTTAAATTGTTGAGTTTAGTTGCACATATTTTATTTGGTTTTTATTGTCCATGTACCTACACGCTGAGAAAACACAGCTGTTTCATTGGGCTGCTGATGGTTCATGTTTTATGTTCTGTTTAGTTGTTCCTAATGTATTTTGTTTGTACTTGGTCCATGTGGCAGAAGGTCTCAAACTGCTGGAGGTGTGTGTGTGTGGATGTTAGCACTCTGAAGAGACTGATGATTTACATTTTGCTTTTAATGGAGTAATGTTTTATTATATTTTTCTTTAGTATGTTGCCACACTATATCAGACAAGTTCTGACTCCGAGACACTTCAATGCATTTTTAATAAATGATACCATTACTAACCTGTCTGATTTATCCATCAGTTTGATATCCATTTTATTTGATAGTCTGCTGTAGTGCAATATGGGTCAAACCTCACCAAAGACATCACAGCCCTTCAGAACATGTGTGATATTATCCAACTTTAAGTTGGTGTGCCTTGATATTCTGGTTTGACCTTTGGTGTGCTTTAGTCTCAAAAAAGTTGAAAATATGCATTGTAAAGAAAGTTGCATTTCGCTAAAAAGTGTTCATTTCCACCATAGATGAAGGAAGATGCTGGGGACGCTTCTTAATGTTACACTTGGGTCTTATCTGAAATCTCGGTTTGCGATGTGGTTTGTACTATCAGAGTGTGGAATCAGGAGTAGTGTACAGGAAACATCATATTCTTGCATCTCTACATGAGGGGGTAGTAATAAAACAACGACAAACAGTTTATAACCTGTACAAAATTGTCATGTCCGCATCAAAACTAACAAGTTTTTCTGGTCTACACACAAACAGTAAAAAAACAAACAAAAAAAAAACATTTTTTTTTTAAACTGACCAAAAACACTATTTTTGTGTAGAGGAAATAAAATTGTGCAACAGGGAAAAATTACATGGGGAGTCAAATTAAAAATGTTCTATTACTTTGCATCATTTCATTATATCGTCACACCAAACAAGTGTCGCAAACGTGTATCATGTTTAAGGTGACAGTAAAAAGTAGAGATGAACTGATTCTGTATGCATGTCCCTTCAGAAACAGAAGTCTGGGAGGAAGTACATCAATGGGCTTGACTGATTTTTACACCTCCTGCTAAATCCTGAGAAACTCTTCAATGACTTTGCAAATAGACTACATACAACTAGGAATGTAAGGAGTGCTTTTTTTCAATGTTCAATTCCTAACTGCCATTTACATGTTTTTTGAATTGGTTGTTTTCAATTTCTTCAAACAGGAGTTTGTAACCACCGTGCCTTAGATCAATACCAGATTTTTTGCAGAAAAGAGGACATTAGGCTTCCAAGTGGCAGAAAGGGAAATACTACTGTTCAACATAAGTGAAATAAAACTGTACTGAGAAATGGTTTCACTCATAACTCACTCTCTTTCTCACACACACGACTATAACATTTCCAAATGCTCATTGCCATCTCTCACTTTCATCATATTGTGAGCACATGAGGATATACGCACATGGGATATTTTGAAAGAGGAATTAATGGTGTAGAAACCTGCATGACAACTACATAAATAACCAACGCGTGATGCTAACTGCTACTGTAGTGGTTACAGGACAAGGTTTATGCTGTGAAGCATTTGTCTGGACACAAATTAGTCAGGATGTGTCCTCAATATTGTTTCACAGCTTTTGTGAAAATAATAAACTGTAAAATTTAAATTTCTAAAAAACACATTTTACTTTGCTCTCTAGAATATCTCTCTCCAATTATACTAAAGATATCCTAAAACAGTATTATTGATTACAGTTATAAACTGCCGCAACCATCCAGCCACCCAAAGGTGAAATTCTATTATTAAATTTTAATTTTGTCGAATGCAGTATTGTTACCTTGTTGCATGGCAACATTCTAGTTGTGGTAGATATAACCAAAAGCTAACATTTTTTAAGAGAGAGATTGGGGTTTCTCGATTTTTTTTGCAACACGTGATATTTTATATAATCAAGACGAACATCATGGCTGGATTGTTATTTGTGATAAAACACGCCTTTTTTGCCATATTTGTTTACTGCCCAGTAAGCTATGTGCTTTTTTCATAATTTGGAAAAGTTTGAAGACTTGCCTGATTGGCACATGTCCAACTTCAAAGTTTTTCATGTAATGTGAACACTCCATGTCATCATGCACCATGCCTTTTCCAGTGCTTCCGAAAGTCTCGATGGCATACACCTCTCCCTCCTGGAAAACAATGCAGCCGTGAGATCCACAAGTGATTGTTAAGAGTACATTTCTCAAGATTTCACTTGGTTTTACTGGGTAAAGTGCGCATTCGGTTCATTTCCTTTTGCCATACGTTTTGCGTCAAACTGAATAATTATTGAAGAAGGGTTAAGAGCAGGTTTTGAGCACACCTCTGTTCCAACAAGCTGCCAGTAGCTGATAAACAAGTGTACGTAACAGATAATATGTTTAGACACGCCTTCAAAAAGGTTTAGCTGTTTGTCCTATGGTTTTAGACTGGAACTCACCAACTTAAGTACGGTATGATATAGAATCTGGAAAGATGCAAATAGGCTAGGTATAGACTACTTACTATATTTATGAAATGACACAGATGATGTCAGTTAACTCCCACGGACACCTGTGCTGATAAAGACTCTACGTCCACCAACAAGGGCACATTTAGATTGATCAAAAACTTAATTAACGAAATGTTCTAAAGTCTCTAGTATGAAATTAAAGAATAGTTAAATAAATAATTAAACTATATCATTAAAGCTTCAATGCATTATATTTTTTTGTTATGTTTGAAAAGATGTGTAATATGAGGCAAAAAATACTTTATAATCGAAAGTTCCTAAGCTGCTGCGCGTCGCCATGACAGCCATGTAAGCATAATTCATAGTCAGCACTTTATCAGACGTGCCTAGGTTAGATTCGGTCTCCAGTCCAGAGTTTCCAGGAAAGCTCTTACATTTGAATCCTTCAACAAAAGTTTTAACTAGCTAGTTAACATTAGTTGACTAGTTCTTTCTGTACCATTAGGACACAGCAAAACAGACTACTGCTTGAACAACTGGGATATCAGAGCTATAAATATGTGGACGATGATACATTTCTGGTAACGTATTACAATACAGTCGTTCCCCGCAATACCGCGGTTCACCTCTCGCGGATTCACTTCATTGCGGATTTTCAAATTTTGATTCGCGGAATTTTTTGGCTTTCGTGGGACTCTGCAATAAAAAAATTGTTTTAAAAAAATGTTCATTCAAACATTATAACAACATTTAAATTGAAATAAAACAGTATGCACTGTATTTCATCAGTGGATAAAAAGTGAAAGTGGCTCATAGCCCACTTCCGCTTCAGCTCGTGAACAGGAAGTGACCTCACCGGCAGTAAATATGCATATAGGATTTTATATGTTGTTAAAATTTTTTAACAAGTTTAAGTTTAAGAGTGTAGTAAGTGTTTAGGAGAGTAGAAATGATTTATAAAGCCTTTATATATATATATATATATAAATAAATAAAATCAGGCAGACTAGTCATGTGATTGTGAGGCATCGTTAGGATTGGTTATGGCGGATGTAAACATGTGACCTCACCGGCGTGTTCTCAGTCTAGTAGCGTCGTTTGCTGTGAGTCTATCTCCTCAGCACTCAGCTCCTCCGGTACCGCGAGTTTTGCGCCTCTTTCCCGCACGCTTTCCCCATCGCCATTCCCACCGATTTAATCATTCGTCTCCCGGCTGATTTACCGTTTTTAATGACAACGCGTGAGCTAGTTTGCCCACGTGAGATTATACACGACACACTATTGGATGGGAGGCGACCAACCAGAGAGCGCGGTGTTGTGTATCCTGGGCGCTGCTCAGTGACCGTTTATCTCATCTGGTCAGTGCCCTTATAGAATTTTATATGTTGTTAAAAATGACGTATGTTTAAGAGAGTAGAAAGTGTTTAAAAGCATGGGAAGAGTTTATAAGAGTGTGGAAAAGATTAATAAGAGAGTGGACATGGTTTATAAAGCCTGAAAATATTTATAAATAATAAAATCGGGCGGAAAAGTCAGGTGATCACAAGGGAGCGCTAG
>JAQLOM010000012.1:9314642-9324656 GCA_030068315.1 Chrysichthys thysi | reverse complement strand
TCACACACACAAGACACACACACACACACACACACACACACACACACACACACACACACACACACACACACACACACGCACACATGCACCAGACTCACTAGAGAAACCCCATCTCTCATCACAGTGTCAGAGTATGGTCTTTTGTGCCATGCAGAACTGTCTTCCCTCGCTTCAGAACTTGCAACTTTTCAAAGTGAAGAAACACCACCTGGTTTAACACAGACTGCTCCACACTGATCTGATGGACTGCCACTGGGGAGTATGGACACCGCGGCTTCTCGGTAAGAAACCTAGGGGCTTGCTTTGTCACCAACTGTTGGGGTGGGAAACAACACTGGGCTTGACCTGCAGTTGTTTTAGCATTTCTATAACCATGTCATTTCTGGCCTTCCTCATTGGTGTACTACGTGTGACAATACAGTTTAGTCTCAGAGCTGTCTTATTGTCAATGACTAAATGGAAAGTGAATTAAAACTGTTAGAATTTCTGCTTAGGTTTGTAGATGTGGAACCTATGTTCACACGTTTCCAAGAAAAGACTTGATCTCAGTCAGGTTTTTCGATTCGATTAGATTAGACTCAACTTTGTGGTCATTGTACAGAGTACAGATACAAAGCCACTGAAATGCAGCTAGTATCTAACCAGAAGTACAAAATACAATACTATTTACAGATGAACAGTATTATTTACTAGTAAGTGCCAGAAGTGCACTTTAAAGCACACCATAAAGTGTATAATGTCACTGCCTGACTGCATTGTGCTGCTCCTGAAGTAAAGTTTATTGCTAATTGCTGCTAATGATCTGATTGTGTTCAGACATTGCCTAATGGGGCACAGTGTGGCACAGGCAGTGCTCGAATACAAGCATGTCAATGGAATCTTGCAACTTATTTGACCCATATGCTTAATGATTTAAGAGCAAAAAGAGGCATTCTTGGGGGATTTAATTTGAGGCTATTTGTGCTGGTGAAGTCTACAACTTCCTCTCGGCAGCTCTGTCTTTCTTTCTCTTTTTCACACAGGCTGTTGACTGTTAACACTCTTCCCAAAGACTAGCGCTAGATCCAGAAATCTGCTAACTGTTCTGGGACGTTCAGATGGAGCAGATATGTGAAGCAGGGCTGTGTGCGTTAATGGTTCACACTAATAACGTTTGTGTGCTACCTCTTACCATTCTTCCAGATTGGACTGTCTTACTTCAAAGGCTGCTCTCCAGATGATCCTGTCATTTATGGTGTTGTTCATTTTGCTTTCCTCTTAGATTGACAAGCTTACTTTACAAATTCAGGCAAGAAACAACATGCACCATCCGAGCAGCACTCAGGAATAGCTTGTTGGCCCTCAGTGGGTGCAGACTTGGGTTAATGCAGAAGGAATTAGGTAGGAGACAGTGGCTTGGGCCTTTTGCCAAGTGGGGAGCGGGAGAAAGGAGACAGAGATGGGGAGAGAACGCTGGAAAGAAGCAGAAAAATGAGAGAGATTTGGAGTGAAATGTGGTTGTATCTCATAAAGGAGTGGAGGAGGCCAGCAGGGATTTTTACTGTCAGGATTTCCCACAAACAACAGCTCTGTCATTATCGCTGTTCTTTATGGTCAGGGTTCACCGATTACACAGCTTGATGTCATGACCTGTTATGTTTCTGCTGTCACAGCTCAGCCATTTCTGGCCCATTGGAGTTTATCTATGGTCCACTTTACCTCGACCTCTGACTCCTGACCCAATGTGAATCAGGCCATTACTTCAGTTCTCCTCCTATGAACTATGTTTTTATGTCTGTCTGAAAATCATGTGATTATATGTCTAGCCTCCTAGCTTTTCAAAACTAGAGGGAGTTCCTAGAAAATATATGCTTCATGAGAACCTCAATATTTCAACAGTGTTACAACCTACAGCAACTGATGTATCCCTGGCAGAGGTAAGGCAAACATAATAAAGATGATGATTATGATGATGATGATGATGATGATGATGATTATTATTATTATTATTATTATTATTATTATTTATTATTGCATGACTCAGTTGAATCCACTTGGTCAACTGAGTCAAATGATTGATTGGATATTTTTTTTATTGTCCTTCTAAGAAGACAAAACTCTGTCAAATGATCAATCATAAAAAAGGCATCATAGTACAAAATGCATTCTAACATGAAACCCAGACCATATGAAAGATTACATTTAGGGCAATATAATCAATCAAATGTCTCCTAGTGCATCAAAACCTGAACACAATTTGTGACAGTGTTACAGTGATATGCATGATGCTAAATTAGTGGTAAATGAACTTTGTTTCTCAATTGAAAATGGAAGGCACAAACTTCTTTTGTCCTGAAGATTCTCTCATGTTTGAGAATTTAGAGCTTACTCACACTAAGTCCCATCTCCGTACCATGCCCAGCACGTTTGACTCCCAAAGTCCAGTTTGTTTGACTAGTGTGATCGCTGGGTGTTGTGCTCAGGAGCGGATAACTTTACCCAATAGAAGGAAGTGGGCTCAAGTATGCTTAGTTGAGCTCATGCACAGTATGCATGAGTGTGATCACTAACCATGCCCAAGCACAGAACCCAAACTTTATGAAGCACCCTTTTGAATTCATGGAGAATATTTAATAATGGGACTAGTTCTCACATTATTAATGAATGCAAATTGTATTTGGAGAGCAAATTCCTCCTTGCCTCTGTAAAAATGTTCTTATGCGTACATTATGATTTATTGAAAATCGTTGCATTGCATAATTAATAAATCTGTACAGTACGTGATAGGACTGTATCCCACTGCACCTCAAAAACGACCCCAAATAAGCTATACAAGAATGCTTTTACTTCAAAACAAAAATTTGCATTATGATGACACAAGCGAACTCAGTCCTGGAACATGAGCACAGGTCAGTAGTGTGGGTGTGGGAGGTGGGGACAATCATACTCCGGCAAGTACAAGGCAACTATACTTTACCGACACCTTTACTGACCCTTTCAAAGATCCTTTCAGAAATGTTATACAGTAAGAGGAAATAAGTTTATATATAATGCATATTTCCATTTCAAATTTACACAGATAATAGATTTTGACTTTGTACTTATAAATATGAGCACACAATGGTGTGTATTCATAAGCTTACCATAAAAATATGTTTAAAAAGCAAAATTGATAAAGAAAAAATGATTCATATTCAATAAATACCAACATGAGTGTTTTGTTGAACAACAATTATAGCTCTGAGATGTCCAAAGTAACAAGCACCCAAGTTTTGTGTCTACAATTCCCCAAGGGTCCCACTAAGAGACTTGTAATTTCAACATCCTTTAGAAAATTTTAACACGATTCAAGTCAGGAGATTGGCTAGGCCGTGCATGGCCTTCCTGAATTATTTTGCCTGTCTATATGGGTTGACTTTCTCTCTATATTTAGTGTCTTGGTCGATGAGATCATATTTCCTTCAATGACGTCTAATGCCCCAACACCATTTGCAGAGAAGCATCCCCAAATCATGATGTACTTTGAGTATGGTGCTCTTCAGATCATCTCTGCAGTCCTCCTTCTTTCTCCAGACATGACAAGCTCCATTACTGCTGAAGACTTCTATATTTGTTTCATCTGACTGTTGCCAAAGAGTTCCAGTTTCTCAAAATGCTTTTAGACATGCATTTCATTTCTTTTCTTCTTTCTGAGCAGATGAGCTTTGCACGGTGTGTAGGAACAGAGATGGTTGTTTTGCAGTTCATTGCTTAGTGTTTTCTGTGTAACCGTTGTTCCTGCTGCTTTCAGGTCATTCTGCTCTTTTCAGCTCTTTTTTAAGTGGCTTCTCTCTTACCTTCCTCATTATTGTGCGGCGTGTGTGCACATTATTGTAAAACAGTAGTGGGACCCAATGGTCAATCATTGATCCCCCCCCCCCCACACACACACAGGTTGACCTTTGACCTGTAATAGAAAGTAGCAGGTGGTGAGTAGACCTGTAGAACGTGGTATGTGAGTCTAGACGAAGTAACTGAAGCCTACGCAGGGGATTTTAAAGGGGAAATAATCATGACTGCCGTTTGTAGGGTTGTTTTTAAACTAATGTGTTGAGAGACATTTCCTGCAATGGGGCTTTCTAAACAGTCATTTTGCAGGCACCAACTCATGGACAGTCTGCTGTGCTATTACTGCTCGGAATGAAAATATTGTGGTGGCAACAAGTTTGAGTTTACCTTTAAGCTTCTGGAAGCCAGTGATGCTCAGGAGCAACTTGAAATCTACATAACCACCATGGGGGTCGCAAATATTTTTTTCACTGTATAAACTGATATTGCTGATGAGCATCAGGTGTCGTTTCATCCAAATCATTTAGGGTCTTGACTGCTATAGGGTTAAATATCGCAGTAGCTCAAGTACAAATTATAAGTTTTCTACACTTTGCAACCTAAATTTGTAAGTGCACATTCTTAATTAATGCTATTTTGACAAACATTAGGATAATGAATCACTTTTCAGTTTTATGTATAGTATGTAGCACTTTTGACAGTAGGTATGTGTATATATATATATATATATATATATATCAAAAAGTACATATAACCACACAGGTATATAGCAGCTATATCCAGATGTAGATTTAGATCCATATTCAAGCCAGAGATGACCGCGGTGAGGAAAAACTCCCTGAGGTGACATAAGGGAGAAATCTTGAGAGAAACCAGACTCAAAAGGTAATCCATCCTCTCCTGGGTGACACTGCATAGTGCGATTATAAGTCATGACTCTTCCACAGCTGTGTAGGATAAAAACAGTACTAGACAGCTAGGTAAGTAATAAAACACAACAGGGCATGAAAATACTTAAGGATGGAGTGGTGTAATAGCAAAGTCATTTATTTGTCATCCTTTTACAGTTATGTTGAATGTTATAGAGCATCCACAATATGAGTTAGTTCTTGTAGAGAAACCGCAAACTCCTCTGTCCTGAAGCCAAACTTTATCTCTGACTGTTACAAAGCACTGACACTATAGACTCTTCCAAAAATGCAAAATAAATGTCTACTCGCAGAAAACTCCACCATATCAGTAATTACACCTGGGGCCAATTTACTAAGCAGAAAAAGTGCCAGTGAAAATAATCAGTTCTACCAATCAATGCATGAACCCTGATGCATTCTGTATGTTTTAATATTGACCAAAACAATCTACCAAGGGCAGCAATTTAACAAACTAGCGTAGGGTCGCAAACAGGTACAGAATGACGTACCTTGGCCATCAATATGTTCTGATAACATCCTTCTCTGGCATTCAAAAGAAATGAACACAAGGAGGAAAAATTTGCTTCCTACTAACACATGCTTTCTTTCTTGTGCCACATTCCGGAGTATGCAGTGAGATTTTTGGAAGCACAGAAATCATATTTTGAAGAGAAAATAATCTGCGCAAACAAATATCTATTCTTTGCACACTCAAATCTGCCTGTCTGTGCACTCGCTCACATTGTCTCTCTCATGCTAAATTAAGACATGCATTTTTCTGTGTTAAATACTGCCTCATTTAGCAGTTAATTGATTCCGGCAAACCTTAGTAAATCACTTGGCATGATTCATTTAAATACCCTCCTCCCCCGAATTCTGCGGTCTGAAAGGGAAACTCCTACAAACACATAAGGTCAGCCGCAAAAATATCTGTGTCGCCTTTCCATCTCTTTTCTTAGGTAAATCCCAACAGAAGCTTTTTTTAACTCTAAGATGCAAACTGTTAGTAAATCAGGCCCGTGGTTTCCCATCTGTCCATGTGAAGCGTCCACTACACAAGTCCCTGTTTGTTATAGAAATGAGAACGTATTAGACTTATTACAGCTGTGTTATAACTGAGTCTAATTAAACAACAAGTTACCTAATAATGACAGCTACATCTGTTCATTGTTAATTTGCAGTACTTTTGTGTTGCAGTGACTGTGTGGCTAGAGAGCACTTATTCTGGCTTTGAAGTGAATTCTGATGTTTGTTACTCTAGTAAGCCTACCCAAGGCTTCTCACTGTGGATGCTGTAGCATTTACAGTGCGTTAATCATTTCAGAATATTTCAGAATGGTCCGAACATTCCGAATCTGATAAAAAAGAAGAAATAGGCTTCATCGGTAATCAACAAACGCTTTAAGTTTTCCTGAGCAATATTGAGATTTTTTGCTCATAAACCATAGTCATCTGGAAGTCATCTGGACAGGAACAGAGCAGTAAATTTACTTTATATTCGTGGGGGAAGATTTATCACACAGCAACGTTTTCATAAAACAATGCTGATTGGAGTGATTTCAGTCTTTCACTCTTCCTCTATGAGGGTTTGGCATGGTGAAGTGGTTCGCTTTTATTTCTGGGGCACATTCCTGTTTTGTGTGTGAAAACCCTGTTTTCTGAGGGCTGATAGAAACTAGATAAGTAGATATAGGATAAAGTAGATATGGGGAAGTCCACACTGCTTGATTTGATAGATTTGATAAGTATTTAGAGAGAGAGAGAGAGAGAGAGAGAGAGAGAGAGAGAGAGAGAGAGAGAGATAGAGGTCACCTCAGTGTGGGTAAAGTTTCATACCTAAAGCTAAAGTTAGATTGGAGTTTCTGTGGCCACCAACATGAAACTGTGTGAACGTGACCTATGCATTTGTGCATTTGCATTATAGTGTTTACCTTCCTGTTTTGGAAGGTACGTTATATACCTAGATGCTTTTTAATCGTAGCAGTGAACACTGGTATGTGGTATGGAATTGTTGCTTACATACCACTAGATACAGGAACAGTGGGTAACTTTTCATTATCACCAGAGCGTTTCCTCAGTGTATCTCAGTGCATTCCTTGCTGGCTCTTTTTATTCTTTAAAATAATCAGGAGTGGAAAAACAGTCGGACCCTTCATCGCCGTGATTAATAAAGTGTTGAGAAATGACACGCATACGATATCATAACCATAGAAGCAGACAACTGATTTAACTAATCTACACAACCAACCAAATCCTCCACACACAGACACACCCGTCACATGTTTTTTAATTGATGCTACATGTAAGCACAAGCTATTTTGAAAATATTTAATTGGTAAAGTCAGGCATATGACATGCATATTTATCGTATTTGACAAATTTGCTAGATGTGAAAACAATTTCATAAAAGCACAATGCTAAAAAGAAATATCTTGTGTATCTGAAATGCTCTCTTTCATAAAATCTCTTTTCTTTTTTACTGAGAGATTTGAGATTTGGCAGAGGATCTCTTTTGTATCTCCGTTTCACCTGATTAGCAAGTATTTAGCACTCTCTCAGAGCTGCTGGAAACAGATGTTTTAGTGGCATGTGTGTAAGTGTGTAATAAGGATCCGGCATTAGTGTTTCCGGTGTGAGAGAGCTGCTGGTAGAGATGTCAGAAATGACATGCATGAAAAACACCACAGCGAGAGCTTTTTAATTAAGACTATCACTCAGTCAGGGGTCTGTGCATACAAGGATGCAGTTTATGGTTTTCTCTTAGCTATTCCATCACTTCAGTTATGTTTTTCCCTTACTCTTTTCTCTGTACTTAATCAAGTGTATTGGTGATATGAATGTAAATAAGTAACAGCACAAGGAAAAAACCATAACGGTAGAAATAATATGAACAATTCTGAGGCACTATAAATTTGCCTCTGATTTATATATTACATATACATCAGAGAGTATGTTTGGTTTAGATTATTCTTTTCTGACATCTTCATATGTATTACTAAATGATCCAATGGTTGCATTAGCTGTTTCAAAATTCTTTACATTATTTACTTACCGGTGTCAAGTTTACACCATATAAATGCAATTCAAACTCTCTACACTTATTAAAACATAAGTACTAATGAATTTTCCTTTATTAAACTGGGGTAAATGAATGCTTTATACAGTATTTTTTCCCTGTCACTTTTCCTGTCATGTCCATATTCTTCCAGCATTCCAATATTTTCATACACAGAGCTTCATCGGCAACAGCTCGGTCTCGAAACTTACTCCAATCTCGGCATTAGCACGCTCACAATGCCTGGCTCCCTGGGTTCTTCACCTAGTTTGCTTGATTATGGTTTTAGTAGCTTATTTGTTTTACCTGTGTTTAATAAACCTTGTTCACATTGACTAAAATGCTGTTTTACTGATCAGATTGGTTTAATGAACTGCTTGCAAATGTTCTGATGTCAACTCATTGTCCATCCATCCATCCATTATCTATATCGCTCATCCATCTAGGTCACAGGGAAGCTAGAGCCAATCACAGGTGACTTCGGGTGAGAGGTGGGGCACACCCTGGATAAGTCACCAAACTATTGCAGGGCTAACAGAGTGACAAACACTCATTCTCAGTAGTAGAGTAGCCAGCTGACCCAATCTGCATGTCTTTGGATTGTGGGCAAACCAGGTGGAGCCCTACGCAGGCACGGGGAGAACATGCAAACTCCACACAGAAAGGAGGTTCAAACTCCGAACTGTGCCACCTGCCACTTCATTGTGGCAAATAAGTCATCTAGCACTTTTAGGAAAGTGGAAAGTTTTATATCTCTAAATGGTTCTTCATGTTGTCTCTTTGGGGGAACCATTAAAGACTCTATGTAGGACCCTAACAGAGAGGCTTCCATGTAGAACAGTGAAAAAATAAACCTTATGGTGTGATATTTGTGGTAGAGAGTAATTCATTATGAGTTTATTATTTAATAGTTTAATAGTTTATTGTGGTAACAAGCAAAACGGTTAAAGAATCACCAAACAGAAGGTTGTTTATGGATCTAAAGTTTGGTTTGGTTATGGCACTGCTCTAAAGCAACTTTCTGACACCATTAAAAGTGTAGGGTGGTTTGCATCATTCGCTTTTTTTTCTCACTCACAGAACCACTAAGGCCACAGAGACTGCAGTTTTATCCTGAGCAGATATTTTATTGACAGCTGCCAGAATGTAAGGTGAACTTCTGCAAATGTTACAAAAGTAGTTCTGACTGAAAAAATCACAGGCCTTACCTTAAAAATGCCAGATATGATTACATTGCAGGATAACGTTATAAAGTAGTTCAACATGAATTTGTGTAATATCAAGAAAACATCCTTTACCACAGATGCTGAATATATCTCATTTTTTACCCAATTTAATCTGTAAAGTGTATATGATTGATGCTATAATTTAAGCCCTTGTCAATATACACAAACAATTCTCTTAACCCTGGAACATCAAAGCATAAAAAATCTTTAATGATCTCTGCAATATTGTGGAGGGCTTGTTCTTGGAGAATTCCCATTTCTACTTTACTATGATCTGCCTGAAAAAACAAAGCTGTCACGTTGTTATAATACGTGCCCATTCATTCTACACGCATTATACACACATATAAGAAACATCTGATAGCTTCATTAGGCCTCCTGGACATCCAGAACCTTCTATTGTTTCTGACATCTGTTTCCCTTAGTGACTAATTGCAATTATCACATGGTTTGGAAGTTGTGGAGGGAGAGAGAGAGGGAGATTAATGAGTTTGGGCAGTTGTCAGATGGACGCCTGCACAGCAGTGCTGGAGGGATCCCATTGCATCGCTGGTGGCAGAGGTTGCCAGATTGTACACAACTCCCTCCTTTCCCCCTTTCTCCCATCACGCATCATCTCTTGTCCCTGATGCTCCATGGGCAGGGGCTCAGAGCCCCCAGCTGTGTCAGAGCCTATCAGTGTACACCTCCTGTTTTAAATTCAAACACACACACACACACACACACACACACACACACACACACACACACACACACACACACACAGCAAAAGTGAGATCAGAGGCCTGTGCCTACCTGAGCCTTCCTACAGAGAGCTGAAGCTGCCCTGATTAAATATGTGAATGGTAATTGTATAATTATAATCAGTAATTGCCCTTTGTTTGGCAGTGCAGAGGCGGCAGCTGCAAAAGGGGCTGTTCATCCTGAGAGATCACCCACCCTCTCTCTCACACACACACACACACACACACACACACACACACACACACACACACACACACACACACACACACAC
>JAQLOM010000012.1:9297330-9307753 GCA_030068315.1 Chrysichthys thysi | reverse complement strand
CGCGCACACACACACACGCACACGCATCCTCCACCGCGCACACACACACGCGCGCACACACACACTCATAGGGACTATGACAGTAGCTTGTATGTAGTCTCGTATTACAACCACTGAGCTGAAGGGTTTGAAGGTCAAGCTTTCTAGTTTTACACTTTCACCTCAGACCTCAAGAACAGGGAGTGATCGTCATTTACATTCATTCTTGATGGCTAATTCACAGACTGTACACTATTCAGTGACAACAAGTTTACATTCAGAGTGTTTCTGCAGTCCCGGTGGGTTCTCCTATCTCAGTGCTGCAGGCTGAGCCTTGCTGTGCACATCATTAGGAGTCTCAGTCGCTGCCGTTGAAGATCAGGAACACTGCTGAGAGGAACAGCCAGACCTCGGAAGTAAATGGCCGGTGTTCTGTTGGATCAGCTCGGTCAGGGCGCAGTCAGCGCAAGTATAGTGTTTTAATTAGTCAAAATGGAGACTCAGATAACCTTAGCAAACACTCATTTCCCCATTTTCTTCAGAATTGTCTTTAGGGCACGCTTAAAGTGGTGCAGCAGAAAAGCTTTTGCTTTATAGTCCAGGAATTGTGAGTTCGAATCCTAACAATCTCACAAACATCGTGGCCTAGAGCACAAACGATTGCTTGGGTGCGAAGGATGGCATTACTGTCTACATAAGTAATTATGAGCTCATGTATACCGAAGAGGGCAGATGATGCTTTCATTCAAGTGTGTTCAGCTGCCCTATAAAACAGCATGAGCAGCAGTTTGACAAGATGTGGTGCCTGGCTTCATGTGTCTGAAAGGAAGTGCAAACAAGCTTTCACCCTCCCCAGGTGGTATCTGTCGTATGTTGGAGGAGTGAGTTGGAATTAGCAAATGACCAAATTGGGAGAAAATGGGGTATAAGGGGACATTTTCCCTCAATAAAATTCACTAGTAATCATCAGTATGGCAGTGTGGATATTTGCTTCATCAAACTTGCTGCATCTTGGAACGGTCACCTTTTGTAGTCCTTATACATTAGAGCTAATAGTGCATTGAAAATACAACCTGGCTATATTGTTTGGTGAAAATGAGCTAGCTGGCTAATTAAGCTAACTATAAGTTGCCTGTATGCACTAGCTACGTAATCTGTGACATAGCATTACATAAACTATTTCATTTTTACCCTTTATGGGACACTGATTGAAATACTTGGAAATTCAAAATTTCAACCCTAGAATGTTATTGCATATATTAAAAGACTTTATATTACAAGAAGTTTTCATTTTCATTAATAGTGGTTATCTATGCCCATTTTTTAAAGTAAGATGGTGCACCGCTACCCTACCACTGAGAGGTAAGGACGTATCTCGAAGACATTCTACCCTTTGATGTCTATATAAGTCTTATAACACAGCTTTTATGCAGATATTTTTCATGTTGAAGTGTGCTGGGCCCCTTTGTAATTAGAAGAAAAACACATACAATCTATTTAGGAAGGAAGAAATCCATGTGGTTCTACAACCTCATGGAGAAGCATGGGGAGACATTTTGGGTTTCAGTAAAGTTACTAAATATGGTTCTTCACCCAATAAATGGCTAATCACGGGACATAAGCCAAACCTTAATTTACCAAATCTTAGATTAATGCAAAAAAAAAAGTAATTATCTTCTGTTTGCAGACCTCAAGAATAGGGCGTGATAATCATTTACTCTCCCTTTTTGATCACTAATTCATAGAATATTCACAGTTCAGTGTTTTCATTCTGATTGTATCAGTAGTCTACGTGTGTTATCCTGTCTCTGTGGTGCAGACTGAAAATGTTGACACTCCATATCTTAAACTGTCTTTTCATCCAGAGAGACCCAAATAATACTAAGATCATGATAGAATACCTGATATATCACCTGTAAAACACAGAGACATTCAGAGCCTGGGCGTGTGAATCTATAGGAAAGGGTGTAGGTGAGAGACAGATGAAATTGCATGAGAGAGAGAGAGAGAGAGAGAGAGAGAGATAAGCGTCTATTCAATGCCTTTAAATTGCTGGACACTTTGACCAGTCCTGCTCTTCTTTTTTAAAATGCTTCGTATTGACTTGTTCAGCAAGCTGATGACCCCACATTCTCCTCTGTCTCCATAGCAACAAAGTCAGAGGTCAGCCCCCATTAAGCTCTGTTACTTCTAATCATTACAGTTCCCTGCTGGCTGTTTATTGGGTAGAGCACGACCTCTGGTCTTTTTTGACCCCAGGAGGCACGAAGAGGTCACAGGCTTTTGGCCACACACCCAGCAGTGAGCGGTGACCCCGAGATCCTGCTAGCTAATGATGGGGAAAAAGACTAAATGATGCTGTGCTGTGGACTCATATTGCTTTACAGTTTAGCAGAACAGGGATAAAACTAGGGAAAACAGACAAAACAGAGCATGTCAATGTGAAAATAATCTACATAGAATAAGGTTGCTTCCTTTTTTTCTTCCTGTGTCTCTGTAATGCTACCCTCTTTGAAAATATGACAGTCTATGAATATGCATGAATGCAATTTGGAAAAGCCTGTGTCCTCCTGCCATCCCAAATAGCAGGGTACTTGTCTCCAACCTCACATCATGATTCCCATAGCGCCTGTGTTATATGCCTGTGTTGTCTTCTGGGACCCTCACGATGCATAATGGCTAATGACACATTAATGCATGTGCCTGTGGGTTTTTTCCCCCCAATTTTCCCAATTCTCTCCCACTAGGCAGCTCTCCCCATCACATGACAGCTACCAACTGGGGAGGGCAAAGGCTATCACATGCCTCCACCAAGGCACAAGGAACTCAGCCAACTGCATCTTTTCAAACTGCTGCTCAAGCAACGTAAGTGGCATAATACACTAGGAGGAAAGTGCTATCCATCCAACTCCGCATGAGCTCACAGACCCCCACAGTTGGCTAGTGTCACCTAAGATTGTCAGGGGATTCAAACTCATAACCTTCAGATGATAGGGCAAATGCTTTTCTTTTGCTCCACTCAAGAGCCTGTTTGTTTGGTGTTGGACAGTGTCTAGTTACGAACACCACGAGTAACATGCTTTCTTTCTTAGATTGCTTTATTTACACCTCCCCGCATTTCCTGTTCTTCTTTTCCTGTATTTTTTTTGGTTTCTTTGCCTGGTTAATGGTGTGTTATATGCGTCATGTATCCTCCACATCACATATGTGTCATTACCTAACTACTAGAAATCTAGCCTTCTTTGTCAAAAACAGACATAGAGTATGATTTCATACGCACATATTCAGACACGTCAGCAATTTATCATAGCCAACCCATCTGTTTTGGGGAAGTGAGAGGAAATCGGAGAACCAAACACGTAAACACATACTTGTACTCATACACCCACTGACGCTTGCCCTCTTCACATTCCACATAGACTCCTTGCTCTTACTGGCACACCAAGTGAAAATGAGAGCATGTTTCTGTAATTGAGAGCATGTCTTTGTAACTGACGCTCGTTTCACTAGAAACCAGTGATCAGATTGCTCAGTACTTTCATGCACATGTTGCTCATAGGAGAGGAGACTTTATTAAAAAGCAAGTACAAGGATGTCTCGATGAATCTTTGCAGTAGACACTTACAGTAGTCAGAAATACTGAAAAGCATCTCGTGTTACTCTTTCCGTCTGTAAGTCAGTCTGGCCTCTTGGCTCTCGCGCCATCCCTCTCAACTTTTTTTAAATACACCCAGAATTTAATGGCCTGTTTCATCTTTCTTTCTCCTTTTCTCTCATCAGAGATGGGTGGAAAGATGGGAAGGCAGTGCTTTCATGTTCTCCTAACTACACCAGGCTGCCCACTGTGCTGCCAAGTTAGTTTAATTGGCCCATAATTGGCACTGTGTGCCATGGGCGGTAATGTAGAATGGCCTTTTTTTAAGGGGTCTTCAGTGGAGATCTGCATAGCCGGTTCATTAAACATTCATTAAACCTATGTTAGGATTTAAGCAATCAAATGAACAACATAAAAAAAATTCATCTTTGGCTGATGCAAGAAACATTTAATATTAGGGTTGTCTTCTGTATGTTTTTTATGCTTATTATTTGTTAACAATGGTAAAAGAGTAGCAAGTGCATTTTCAGTGAGATAATTTGACCTAAAAATCAGAGCTAGCATCAAATAGTGGAAGCACTGCTACCAGTTTATAAGCTAACAGTGCCAGAAACAGTGTTGGCTTGTAATGCTTTAAGGATGCAATGTGCTATTTTTATAAAAAGCATTGCTACATTATGTTTAAGCAAGCGCAGGCTACCAGGAGAACTGTGTAAAAGACACTCCTTCCCTCAGCCCTGTCTGATGAGGATGAAGAAGTGTGCACAGTCTCTTGGCAACAGGGGAACAACCTCCCAGACCTTTTTCAAGCATACTTGTTTGAGTTTGAAGTGGACGCATAAGTGTCATGTATAGCTGTTAGTGAGAAATGGTACACTTACACAGCTCAAAAGACTCATAAGGTGCTTTTGGTCCAAACAATTCTAGGGGCGTGTTGAGAGGAACTACCATTTGGAGAGCTCCCCTGAGAACTGCACACCTTCAAGGGCCTTTTTTCTGTTTGCATTCGCACCGCTAGTAGCAATGCTGAAGTGACACAAGCCACATCAAACTCTGTCTCATATAGGCTCATTAAAGTCTGGACGTTACTTTATCTGGACACCGACAGTCCATTTATGTATCTGTGTTTTTTCTTTTTATCTTAACGCTAACGTAAAGAGCTGTTGTTTACATGACTAAGGTTTTACATGGATTTCAGGCTGTAGTCCGACTCCGACTTTTACCAGTCGAACTGGATTAAACCTTCCAATACGAAAGCTATCTGGCAATTTGGAAATCCATTGGTGGTCATTTTTTTTATCAGTGATTTTAGTGCTGATTTTTACCAACCTGCCATGTATTCCCCCTCTCAAAACTATAATCACACTTTCTCTTTGTCCTTGGCTTATAATTATCCCATATGGATTTGTTGGATTACTGAAACAGGAAGCGCACACGAATTTCTGTTTAAATCAAGCTCTTATAACCTACTTTTAAATTTCATTTTAGTTTACCAACCACTCTGCCTCAGGTTTCAGTTTCTGTCACCTGTTAACCAGCGCATACTGCCACGTGGATTTTTTTTTAGCATCCGCATTTTTAAAGTCTCTATCTGTTTCATCCTGTCATTGTAATGCACACTGACAGACAAAAAAAGACTGCTTGGCTCAAAAAATCTCAATACACATATGTCTGGACCATTCATAGTAAACATATTAATCACTCACGGTTCCTGTTGTGCTGGGAGAGTACCTACACTGAAGCAGGAGCTAAAAAAAAGTCCTTAAAATGGCGTTCCATGAGCTATAATTGTTCTCACTTCCTGCTTTATGAACACACAGAAAAGGAGGTGACTACCTCCAACACTTCTGAGGACTATGAAAACGTTCCTCCGAACCAAAAGTGCCTATAGTAACATGCAAATTGTGTAAGGAATGAAATACAATGAGGCGTTGATTATTTTTCAATAATAGCATGTCCCGAAATGTTTCATCCATCTCACACCACAGCAATTAGGCAATGCTAATATCGTTTTGTTAATAAAGACTGACACATTGGACCTTTTTTTGCAGCCTCTTTTTTCTCTCTTGATGTTAATAAGACAAAAATGCAGCTTGTCATATTACCAAGAACCCATAAAGATTTTGCATGCTTAAGTCAGTCAGTTGCTTAAAATGAAGCAACACCTTCTGACCAATCAGGTTTGAGAATTACATAGCACTACATGGTATGATTAAAATTATTACCACAAACATCCCGTATCTATGAATGCCTTTGGAGCATCTTCCACCTGCATGATAATTCAGAGACCAAAGGAAATTCTGTTGACTGACATAAACACATGGATTTTGTGCTAATTGTTAGCACTACAATAGAAGAACAACTACTAGCCTTGGATGCCATGTTAATAAGGCAGGAAAATTCTGGACTTAGTTGTTAAATATTTCGGGTGCACTGTCTCAGATGATTGCCTACAACCTTTTGAGGTCATGACTGAGACCCAGGAGCATACAAATGCTGAAAAAGCCAGGTTTACGTAGGCATGGTCAGTTACAATGTGGAACCTGTTAAACAACTAAATAATACACTACTACTTGATAAAATAGATGACAGTCTCAGCATCCACAAATGTAAGGGTATTTTGTATAGTTTTTGGCTTCCAGTCTTCCAGCCCTGTGTTCTGGCTTTCAATGGGAAAAGAAGCTCCACACAAAAGGCAATGAGTTATTTAGAGCTGCATGTAGACACTGAATTTAAAGATTGTTTAAATTACCTTTGAATTTTCTTGTGACAGAAAATAGACCAATGGGTGGTCATCTGCCATGTCTGTCAAATCGCCTAATTTGATGAAAGTTTATGGTTCTTGGACAAATGCTAGAGGTCTGCTTTGCAATACTAGATATGAAAGCTTCTCAGCATGCAGCATTGCAGTAAAGGTTTTCTGTTCCCAACCACAGTGCTAATGCAGCACAAACCCTCCCCCCTCATGGTTTTAACAAGTGATTCTTCCCCATATCATATTGGGACTGTCTTGTTCCATAGTGTGAAAGATAATTGCATTGCTTCAAGTTCTCTGGGCCCACCTTAAAAGATCTAATCTCAGTGGGAGACTGCGGCTCTGGCTGTGTTTCTTAAAGTCAGGAAATTTATGTTTATGTTTGTGGTTGGCTCTTCTTGGCAAACTAAAAAGCACTCACCCAGCAGCTACAGATTCTGGTTGGCAGTGCCATGTTAGTGTACAATGATCTATTACTCTGGTCCCTCTATTGAAAATATTGATATCCTTCTCTTGAGAAACACATACTGCCAGAATAGGAGCTCTTACTAAGCAGCTCCAGGGGATTCTTATTAACCACTGCCAGCTGAAGCAGTGGACTGCAAGCCACCTAACATGGAACACCAACTACAGAAGGCTCCATTTGATTAGGATGTTAATGGCCTGGAGCCTCCACCCCCCCGTGGATAGCTCTTCATCTGATGAGAAAGACACTAGATAAACCATGTTTTTACCCCCATGTGCTCCCAATATGGTCATTTGCCAATTCCCACCCACTGGCCAGCTCTTCCCTATCACACGACAGCTATCAAATGGGGAGATTAAAGGCCAGCACATGCTTCCTCAGAGACACATGAAGCCAGCTAGTGCATCCTTTTAATCTGCTGCTCAAATGAACACACTCGGGTGAAAGCATTAACTGCCCTCTTTCACATACAGTAGATCACCAACACACATGATTGGTTAGTGTTATTCTGATTTTCCTCTGAGAGAGGAAAAATTCCATTCAATTTTATTTATATAGCACTTTTTAGAATGGACATTATCAAAAAGCAGCTTCGCAGGATCTATAGTCCAATTAAAAGCTTATTAATCTGTAAACGTATCTATAAGTATATACATCCAAATATATCCCTAATGAGCAAGCCTGTGGCGACGGTGGCAAGGAAAAACTTCCTGAGAGGACAAGAGGAAGGAACCATGAGAGGAACCAGACTCAAAAGGGAACCCATCCTCATTTGGGTGACACCAGATAGTGCCATTATAACTAACCCACATCTACATCCATGTGTTATATGATCCAAAAGTCCAGTTGTGTAGCAACAGATTCACTGTAGTTTAAACACTATCCATCCATCTCAGGCTATGTTCACGTTAACAAATCAGACATTATTCATAACACATTCATATCAGAAATAATGTCTGTCCATAGTAACACGCCTGAAAACGCATTTCACATATCACACGTACCCTCATGTACCCTGTGAATGTACAATAATAGCTTGCCTCCTGTGCATGAGGGCAGTTGTAGCATTAGAAAAGACAGAATTTTACTGCACAGCAGCTGCTAGCAATGACAACCATTTCAGCAATACTTTTAATTCATTGTCCATGCTGCATGCTGCATTCATGAAGCTAATGCTGTTTGTTTTTTTTCCAAGAAATGGTTATGGAATGAGAGCATGATGAATCAGGGAAGGATACCTTGGGACTAATAAGACCCAATCAGTAAACAAATGTGGGCATCTGCATCATCGTTTCCAAAAGTATATGTTTCTGGCCATCCATGCTAAAACATTTTTAAACTAATATGTTTTCGAAATGGTCTGTTTTAGGGGCTCTGTTTTAAAGGCTAATGAACTTTAGACTGGTACTAGATGATTCTGCCTTGTTGTATTGTTTTCCTATAAAAATACATCCGAGGGTGTTTTACTGCTTACTTGACAGTGCTATGAAGGAGCAAAGTACTGTAATGGAATTAATAAGTAAGAAAATACTAAGCAAAATCAAGGGTGAGCAGCAGACAATATGGTGGTCTTTGTTCTCAGCCTGTAATATGGTGAACAACAATGTGGGAGTGGAGCACATGTTCAAATGCGTCTGTGATAAAGCTGCCATACTCCTCTATTAAGCCTTAATCAAAGAACTGGAATACATCACTGTATATTTGCCTTTGAAATAACACTGATGGGGTTTTTTTTTTGCTTTTTTTTTTCCATCTATCAGCCCTGAGTAGTATCGGAAGAGGCCACATGTTTTGTGTTTTATTTCCGAGTAATATATCTGAGCTATCAGTATCAATATTTTAGGCTTTGTTCAGCCATCCATCTGTCTACTTTGCTTTTTATAACCTCTGAGAATCTGGGATGCTTCATTAAAAACAATGGACCCTGACAATATTTAAAGCATTTCCATATAACGTTTACATTATTGGGGGTATTCATTACGGATATAGATGACATGATGGTCTGCCTTTCTCTATTGTATCTGCTTCACAGTTCCTTCTGCAGCAGTATCATTTGAGTAAAGCTAGAGTTTAAAAATACCACTGAAGGTAGCCAGAGATTAGGTGTGTAATTAAGTTTAATATGACTGAGACAGGTGTATTACTAAAACATGGAAAGCATGCTTGCTGTTGCAACTTCAGTTAACTCCTTGTTATTGCTTTGTAAGGCACATCGGAGCACTGCATATGGGCTGCATGAATCCATGAATGAATGAATGAATAAATACTTGCATACACATACATACACAAACAGGTCATTATCACATTCATTACATTGCCATCAGTGTCAGTACGGGAAGTTAATTAACGTTACTCATGGGGGAGGGGAGATTCAGTGGATGTAGCTATTTTGGGGTGCGATTGCCTGTTATTTCTCTCTCTCTCTCTCTCTCTCTCTCTCTCTCTCTCTCTCACTCTCTCTACCCATCCTCCCTCTTCCCTCCGTCATGATGCAGATGGCTAGACTGTTAGTAAAGAAGGGGGGGGGGAGCAGAGAAGAAAGTGAGAGGGATGACAACAGTCATTTCCGAGATGGATTGATTCAATTTAGCACACATTTGCAGCATCAGGTGACATATGGACACGTTGGCCTCTCTTCTTTTTTTTGGAATGCAGCAATCTTCAGTGCAGATGTATTGGCATGGGAGCTACGTGGGCGGGTGTTTTAGAGATGATGTAGACGATGCAGGCCTACGTTCTACCTCTGACACTGGTGGTACCAAGGGGCAGGGAGCTGAACGGGAACTTTCACTTCATTGTATTGGTTCACAACAATTTGGCATGAGATGAAGCCGTCTGAGTGTCTGAAAGGGCACTCTTGAAAAAGCTGGCGTTGGTACTTCTGAGTGACTTGCGCTTTAGGTGATATTTGTGTCAGTAAATAGTGGCAACTGTATCACAGCAGCTGTTCTCTTAGTTTTACCCATTTATCTTGTTCTTCTCTGTTCAGCTCTCATTTTCCAGTCTGTACAGAATCATTTAGCAGAAGATGCAGTATTGCACTACAGGTGGTGGTGTTTGATGTTGCTTTTTAGTGATCTGGTTTGAGATCCCTTTTAACACCTCTTTTTACAACTTTTTACTTCAGGATTTGAATCGAGGCAGCTGGTGCTCAATTGCCATACGCCTTTCCTTTGTCGCACACTCGTTAATAAAAAAAATTAAAGGTCTATTAAGCAGTACTCACAACCGAACGAACACATCATGCTATATGTGCTGTCGTGCTATCAAGCATAAGTTGCTTGTTTTGAGTTTACAGAGAAAATAATAGGCAGCATACAGTATAAGCTTAAGCAGGGTGGTTATCTTTTTATCTCTTCAGGCCCTTTATCTGCTTCCACCTCTCTTTCCTGTGGTTTGGCACATCCTCTGCTCTCAGCTGGCAGTTAGCCTATATATCTGCACACAACCTCCTCAGCCTGATGTGGTCCGAGCCGACCCTACTGTCACTGACAGGCAGGTTAGAGCTAGCCAAGTGTTGCTCCCTCTCTCTCTCTCTCTCTCTCTCTCTCTCTCTCTCTCTCTCTGTCTCTCTCTCACACACACACACACACACACACACACACACACACACACACACACACACACA
>JAQLOM010000012.1:9176651-9193746 GCA_030068315.1 Chrysichthys thysi | reverse complement strand
TTTAAACAATTATTGCACACTTTCTGTAAATCCAATAAACTTAATTTCACTTCTCAAATATCACTGTGTGTGTCTCCGATATGATATATTTAACTGTAATGTTTTATCATAACAATCAACGATTTATACAGGAAAATCATGAAGATATTAACAAGGTTGCCCAAACTTTCGCCTCCCACTGTAAATAAGCTGTATAGAGTATAAAAAAATTTTATACTAAAATATTTCCTATTATTTTTTAACCACCGGGTTTTTTAAATGGTCAATTAGAAACAGTGAAATGGATGAAACGGTGGTATATTTCAGATTAGCTTATCATACTGTGAAATCGTAACACCACTACTCAAGAGACGTTACTCTGTGCCAGCGGGACTCACAGCACCTTGTGTTCCACATTTTGTCAGAACACTAAAGTGACGGAGCAGTCTGCCACATTATACAGCGAGATAGCACATAGGCAAGGACCAGCCGAGTGTGAGTGAGCGAGAGAGAGAATCAAGGCAGACTGAAAGAGAGGGAGGTGTCTGTCGGCGACAGCGGCACACCAGACTCTCCAGAGGCGTCGCCCGGTCTCAGTAAATGAGATTTGGGGGCCAGGAGAGGTTTGGTGGTTTGGCTCAAACACACTTTAACCCTCTCCAACGTCACACAGCCTGCATGCTGCTTAATTAAAAAAAAAAAACACTTCTTGAAAGAAGCAGATTGAGCAGATATGCCGGTAAGTGCAGGGGAAGCCCCTGACAGTGTAGTCCTTACAGAACATGAGGGGGGCTTTCCAAAAGGGGCTAAAGATACAAAATGATCTTGTACCAATGTTCCCATTTCCATCTGCAAAAACAAAAAAAAAAAAAGCGAGGATATGAAAAGAGAAACAAATGCTTGAGAGTGTGAGATAGGGACGCCAAGAAGGATCAAAGCAAACATTTTGCCTGGGGCGGTCTGTGCTAGCTGTTATTACTGGTGCATAACAATCATAACGAGTGCTTTATTCTGGCATCTTCACACAGCGCTTTGATAGCATGAAATGTGTCCCAGCTAAGCCTTTTGCATGAGCTCTGCTTGTAATTAAAAAGATCCAGGTGACTTACGGCAACCCTTCTCATCGCTCTTGTCAAAGCAGTCAGGGAAAGTGTCACACTGCCAGCTTCCAGGGATACACAAGCCATCGCCACACATGAAGTTTCCTGGGATGTTACATTCAGTGGTGAAGTTATTCCCAGGGAGAAGCTGGCTCTCTAAAAACAAGACAACACATTACTGTTAGTATGTGTAAACACCAACATTTAAAAAAAAAAGCTCCAAAAATCTGCCATTTCAAGCACTTTCAGCAAATATTACAAAAAGTGCTCTGACTTCAAAATCACTGCACGCACCTTTGTTAAAATTCACTCTGTCATTTCATACATACAAGTGAATACAGTAGAACTAAATGTTTCTAAAGGATGGTGTAACATATAATGCCCGACATAAAGCAAAAATGTGTGAGAAAATTCAAGAACATGATGCACAAAATAATAAATACACAGCCTACTCAGGTCATTGCACTAGAAAAAATAAACATGTCAGTGGGAACATCATGAGAATGTCCTGGATATTACGCTGCACAAAAGCTAAGCGTTACTGTGAAAGAAAAAAAAAAAAACATTCATGCGACTTCAGCAATCATTTTATCTTGGTCCGGGTTATCGTGGATCTGGAGGGAACACTGGGCCTAAGTCAGGGGAACACCAGTACATTACAGAACCCCTTGCACACACACACTTTTACATTTAGGGGAAATTTAGCATAGCCAATTCAACTACAGCGCGTTTTGGGGAGGTGGGACGACACTGATGTGGACACAGGAACAACGTGTGAACCTGCTCACAGTCAGCAACCTGAGCTGAGCTCCTGAAGCTGTGATGTGCCAATGTTACCCCATGCACCACTGTGCCACCTTATAAAAATTGTATAAAAAGTCATAAATAGAAGCATATAAATGTGCACAACCTGGATGTGTGCAAAAAAAAATATGCGAGTACATCAGCACACTCCAGATGATGATCCTCTCAACTGTCAGTGAGTGTGTAAGTTTGATCAGGTACTTTTCAGTGCAGTTCAGTCAAATCAATTGGGTGTTGAGGGGCAGCAGAGTGTTATAGAGCCCGACTGCCTCGGGGAAGAAGCTCAAATATGGGCTAACAAGGTAGCGAACTAAAATTAGCCAACTGGCTCCACAGTATTGACTCTCATTCCACTGGGGGCTGAGCGAGAGGCCAGCGTGTAGCCTGATGAAGTGACACTAATGTGTGTCACAGCCTGCTGGAGAATGAAGACTAATGACAATTAGGGAAGGAACAGATCAAAAGGAACTTGGGACTTCAGAGGACACATTTGTTCACATGATTCATTGCAGGAGTCATATGACGCCCAAACAGCTTGGCAAAATACTAGAGATGTGTTAAATAGTAACGGATTTTGGACAGCGTGTTGTATTTTGCATTGTGTATAATTACAGTCCAAGTATTTGGCTAGTGCTGGGATCAGACTACATAAATTCATGGGTGAAGGATTTCCGCATCGGGAATGACGAACAAGCCTCAAGTAATCAAGCAACAGCACTGGGGCGCCACACAACACTCCAACGAGAAGTCTAGCATTTTCTCACCTAGTTTGACTATAACTTATTTGACGCTCCTTCTGTAGCTATTACTGACTGTTTTTTGACACTCCTCCCTGACGAGATGCAAGGACGTGAACAGTGATCGGCTGCTCTCAAACTTGTCGTGTTGCCAGTCTCCTGACCAAGACGCGGACAGAATTTATGGCACTATGATCGTCTAGTCTGACACTGTGAAAGACAAAAATATCATGTAGCCTAATCCTGGCATTTCTATTTGGATTCCCATGTGCATGTTTCCTACAGCTTTCATAAATAGCTTTTTTATAATCCCAAAAATATTAAAATCTCAGAAACAGTATGAGAATCTCACGTAGAACAGAGAGAACGTGCACTATCTCCACATTTCCACAATGAAATATAACAGCAGTGTGTGAAATAGCAATTATACTGTATATCAGGGTATTTTATGAAAAAAAGAAAAAGAGAAAAAAAAACCCACCTCGCTTCATACTCAGTTCTGAGGATTACAAATAACATTTTATTACTGTGGAATATTGCAAGGCTTGAAGCGATCATCCTAGGAGTACAGAAAATGCAAAGGAAGCTAGTTATAACACCAGAAATTCAGCTGCTGAGTAAATCACGACTTAATGAAATTTTACTTGAACAGACAGAACAAGGAAAGATTCCTCATTTAGACTGTCTCTACGCTGCCTCCTAGTCCTGAACTCTGCACCGGCGTCCTCTCCTGCCCCACAGGAGCTGATGCAAGACTTTCTTATGCCATGTGCAATAAAACTGGAGAATGACATCAGGGACTAAGCAGTGGTGCGGGCTCTTTTATGTGCAGTTTTTTGTCTAATTATTTCTGTAATGATCTGTTTTAATTCATACCTCACGGCCCTGAGAGTCATCTCATGACATTCCAGTTGCAGCGCACACAAACATGCGTACATGCAGGCACAACACCGACCTGTATTAAAGGAAAGGTGTGTAACGGATAAGTGGCAATAAAAGAAGTGTGGCTCAGTGAATCTATGCCTGTGAACGTTCAGGCCAAATCTGTCCACCCCAGACAGCAGCAGTTTCATTTTAAGCCTTTAAAGGTTTCATCAGAAGCGCGTCGAGAACACTAGGGGGACCTTGTATACCCATCATTCAAGGGTAGACAAGATGGCGAACAGATAAAAGCATGTTTTGTTGTCTGTTTAATCAAGATGGTGGCCTGCTTTGACAGTGATGACGCTGCAGTATTCCCAGTGACCTTTTCTGAGGAGGCCGATATAAAACTGCACTGCATGGGAACTGTGGTAGTTTTAAAATATAGATCTTTTTTTTTAATATCCAAGACTGAGGTCAGATTGAATCCTTTACACATAAGAAAACATTATTCACATTTTTTTTAAAATGTTAAAGTTAGCATGGTCCTCATAGAGACCTGTCCTATGTTATCATCCAAGCAAGCAAGTTTACTTTTATGTGAGTTTATGGGCTGTGTTTGCTTCTCTAAGTAACTCCATCCAGCTACACAAGGACAAATGACAACAGGGGGGGGGGGGGAGCTCTGAAAGCATCTGCAGCCCATATGTCTACTGGTACATACACGTTCATGCATAAACTACAGCAAGAGCTTAAAACTCAGAAAAGCACTGCGACACAAACACAGTGACAATACAGAAATGCAAGTCTGTCTAAAGCCTTTCACCCTAATGCTCCCTTCAGGTAAGGCTTTCTTTTAGAGCTTTTTCTTTCTTCGCATCAAACTCTCTCTCTCTTTCTCTCTCTCTCTCTCTCCCTCTTTCTCTGTGTCTTACTGTCAGCATGTCTGTAAAGCTCTTTCATCACTTTCAGTAAGACAGCACAAAATAATGGTGACAGAAAATGGGCTTCTGTCCTGTTTTCCTGTGTGTGTGTCTCGGTGTCTGTGCGTTCCCTGTACTCCACTTTAAGCCAGCGCCATTATGCTGGAAGAACTCGATGACAGTCATTGAGGAGCCTCTAATCTCAAACATCCCCTAACCGCGCAACCATAAAGGCGCCGTTTCATATCCTGCTCCAATGCTTTCCTTTTCACCAATATGTGAGGATGAAAGGAAGTATGTGTGAGCGTCGCTATCAGCACCTCAGATGGTCTGGCAGAGCCGAGGCTGACACTGGGATCTGAACAGCGGGATGTGAGCAGGACTCAGCTGCTTCCTCTGCTGCTGCTGGAGGTTGTTCCAACGGTATTCCAGAATGATACACAGTGCCTTTTATGCCAAGTGCATTTTAGTCTACACTGTGTTCAAAGGCTCAGAATCGCTGTGCTGCTCACACGACATGACTTCTACAGCTTACGACCTTTTGCTTTGTGGATGTTCACAATCTTTCACTTTTAGAGATAAATGTGCTGCTTCCCCAAATCTTGCATTCTCCAGAAAATAAACATGAGTACTGTCTGTCAGGTGACTGAGGTCTTGAACATTACACAAAAGAAAAACACAAAAAATGTGGGAAAAATCAGGGGATTCTTGGTTGGTCAATTGCAGGCAGCAAGGTTTGTCTGTTCTACACAGAGAACGATAGGTATTCAAATAAACACAGCAAGTTTTTTTTTGGTGCCATCAGGAATCGGGGGTTTTATCTAGGACACAAACTAATGCTTCAAACTTGTTAATATATTATTTTTCATTTCAGATTACAGTATATTAATTGTTTAGAGCAACTGGCCATGCCATGAACCACAGAAGCAAAAGAGTTGTGTGATTTTCAAAGAGGGCGTATTGTGTGTCTGTCTGAGGGTGGGCTTAGCCAGCGTATGATTGCACAAAACCTTGGGATTCCTCTTGCTACAGTCAACAGAGTGATTGTACAATTCAAAAGCAAAGGAAAGGAATCAACAGCATCCTGCTCAGGTCGACCTGGGCCCTCTAGAATAGAATGCCTTTATTGTCACTATACACATGTACAATGAGATTAAGCAATCTCCAATAACAGTGCAAAAAGTATTACACATTATAAAAATATTACACTCTGACAGGTGTCTTCAGACTGTCGATCGGATTGTTGAAAAAGACATCGGCAACTGCAAGCGAGTCAGAGTACAGGAAGTCCCCGAGTTATGATGGACACAACTTACGCCAAATCTGATCTTAAGAACGCTTAACATAATGACCCTAATTCGGACATACAACCGTTGACCCGATGTTACAACGAATACGGTGTTGGTGCGTGACGCAAGCGGGTACTACTTTTTGTTATTGTTCGGTGCCACTAGGAATGCAGCGTAAGCGCATAAAACGCTTAGGCCAGTATACGCTGTGAAACAGGTACTATCATGGAGATGCTGTATTCCAGTGAGCCTTATGGTGATTCAGGAAAAGGCTAAAAGGATTTTTGAGGCATTGAAAAGTGAAAAGGGGGAAAGGAGTGAAAGTGAAAGTGAACAGTTTATGCCGAGTAAAGGTCGGTTTGCCCAGTTTAAAGAGCGCGCTAAATAGACTTTGGAAGGGAAGAAGTGAAAAACTGTCCAGTCTAGCCTTGATCTTCATTTCAAGAACCAATCTTCAGCACCATCTACCACTCCAGACACAGTGACCCGAGTACTTTCTCCTAACCCAGACTCCCCTGCATCTCCAGCTCCCTCATCCCAATAATCCTGTTTCTAAATCATTCAAAATGTCCCTTCCAGTGTACAAGCTAACCACAGGATTAAAGGTACAAATAATGAATTGTTCATTTGTTTTATTTTATAAATGTATTAATAATAACAATAATACTGAAATTAGTATTACAGTAATATTGTTATTATTACTACATATCATGCATCTTTATTATATCATCTGAACATTATTGTGTAATGTTAAGATCCGATTTACATCGAAATCCGACTTACACCCGGCCTTAGGAATGGATCTCCGATGTAACTTGGGGACTTCCTGTACTTCTGTGAGGTATCTCCATCAGCTTGGCTACTATGGCAGAACAGCTAGAAAGAAGCATCTTGAAATACATTTTTAAAAAATGATGGCGTCTATTTACTTCTGAGATGTTTTTTGTTTGTTTATGATGTTCCTAATAACCATTTGGATACTGCATAAACATAATTTCTTATAGAAGCAATTTTATTGCATTTCCTCTTTACTGTCACCTTGCCGCTCAAATAAATGGATAAAAACCCTGCACTGTGTTTTCCACAGCTCCTCTTGTAAGAGTTTCCTTTCCGGCCCTCAGTCGCTGTTGCTTATTACTGTTCTTGCTACTTCTTCTAGTCATCGCCAAAAGTTTTGAGCATGCTCAAAAATAAGAGCGCCTGCAGCAGCTTGTAAACGTGTTGCTTAACCGCACAAGACGGAGAGGGCTGTTTCACAACCCGGAAAAGAGGAAAACAGGGAAATCAGGGCTAAGCATCTGCATCAATAAATGCCTTTTAAAATTCGCAGTAACATGCAAACTGACGAACAATGGTCTAGATTTAAAACTCATACAATGCCTATTATCTCACTTTGTGAAATTACCAGTGCTTGTTCTCAAACTGGAGCATCTGTCTGAAAAGAAACCATAGCATAGTATCGCATAGTCTAGACAGCCTTACATAAAGTGTTACAGAAGTCCTCACCTGCTGTGTCTCTGACATTTACTTAACTGCTTTCCAGCTTAGATACTTAAAAAAAAAAAAACCCCACCAACAACAAAGGGTTTGCTGTTGCATAAGCGTGAGCTGACGAACACAGCTAGTTACAGCTTCGACTCGTGTCATGTAAGCTTGCTGGATCTAACAAAGGAATTGCTCGTGATGTGTCAAGAAAAATAACGTGCCAATTAAATGGTGCATTTCAAACCATTCTCAATCCATTGCAGGGAAAACATGGAGACAAAACAATCGTTCCTGCATTGGGATGTGGGAGGAAACTGGAGCACTCGGAAGAAACCCACAGAGGCACGGGGAGAACATGCAAACTCTGCACAGGAAGACCTGAACCAGCAATCAGGTTTGCACCCAGACCCACATTGCTGTGAGGCGACAGTGCTTACCGCTGCACCGTAGTGCTGCCCATCTATGAAATCCAATGTGTTATTTAAGACTTCACATTTTTTATTAAAGCTGAAATAATTGAAAGTGCATTTTGCTGCTCTATTTAGTTATACCAATGAAAAGCTTTTTCCCCCCTCTCACTCTTTTTCTTTGCTTTAATCTTATTTCGAACTGAAATCTTGGCACATTCCTCATATAAATATAACTGTAAATGAATGAGAATCTTGTTTGCTGCAGATCTCAAATCTCCCCTGGCCTGCTTGAAATGCTGGCACAGTGACGGGTCCTGGCTTTTCCCCCATGGTGCTTGGCGTAGCAGAGACACTCACACTCACACACACAAATATAAATAAATAAACAAATAAATACATTTCAGCCAGTTCGTGTTGCACCCAAACGCAGGACATCGGATCGATGTCAAGAATCGGATGTCACGTGGTGCTCCTCTCAGCCCTGTCTGCGAGTCCTGTCAGTGTGTAAACAGTAATTTAATCCGAGGGATTGGAATAAGACGAGCCAGGAGCAAGATCGGGTGCCAGTGGCATGGAATGACGGGTGCTGTGCCAATTATACTGGGAAACTATTGTCTGCTTCCTGGCTGCTTACCATGAAGCCTGTGGAGATCCATCACGGAGGCACCAGCACACCTGCACCCAGCTGCACGTTCATACATTAGTCTCCTGCTACCACTAATGTGCACAGCACGACAACAAGCACACATACCTTTCCACATCACTGCTAACGTATGTGTAACCGGTACTGCTGCGGCGGTTGTTCAAAGCTGCTCTAACTCCGCGTTGTTTCGAATGAAGAACTCTGCACATACTCTTCCACAATTCTGGGTGTTTATTTTCTGTTCACAAGGAGAAAACCTGTATCACACAGCAAACATGGTCTCTCAATTCCTTTAAACTGTCCTCATGGTGCTTGGCGCGAACTGAGGAATAAGGCGAAGCCCTTCACGTAATTACGTGATCAGTTTTAAGTAAGGCCTCAAAATAAAAGTGCTGCATTATATAAGGAGAAAAACCCAATATATATTGAAATCCGAATAGAAAATAAAAAGGAAGCTAAAGCTACATCACACAAACAAAGTAAAACCAAAACAAAGAAGGATTTTAAGGGAAATCTCACTTCCTGAATTCATCCGTTACATATACACCCGCAAAGGCATGTTAATGGAGAAGTGATGCTTACTTACACCACCTTCAAAGGGAGAGGAGATGACACGTGTGACAAGTGACAAATTTAGGAGATGCTGCTGTAAATATCTGTGTGCACTCTATCCTCAGTCACGGTAAGTGAGACATTTCTTTTAAATACCAGACGTGTAGCATGACATCCGAGACCGAAGTCTAGTGGCTAGGAAAGTAGCTAATAAACAAAATGTTTAACAAGTAGCATTACTACTTAAGCCTTAAGGGAGAAGGGTTGGTAAGGGAAAGGATAAGTAAAACTGCCAATATTTGCAATAAATGGTAAATGTAGAGTAAGATTTGATGCATACTCTCTCTCTCTCTCTCTCTCTATCTCTCTCTGTTTCTCTCTGTTGTTACATGAAACTACGTTCATAATGAAGGATTCAATACCATTATTTCAGACAGAGCAGAAGGAGAACATGTTTTTTGCTACCCATCAGGCATGTAATGGTATAATTGCGCAATGCCAAATGGCCGTTCAAATTTATGACAATTCAAATTGAAGAAATAAATGAACCGTGATTATTATCAGGCTGCGTAATCTTAGTTCTAATGCACAATAGAGGGGATGCACGTGACGGAACCATAGGCAGACGTACCACAGCCTGAATGAAGCGAAAACACTTAAAAAACTAATCTAAAATAGGAAAGAGCTTTTGTGCGAATAGATTCGAAAAGAAGTCAGAGTAGTCTTTTCACAAACTGCCAAAATCTAAAGAAAAGTAAATGCCTGGAGGTATCTGACTACAGCCTTTGCAAATTTTAATACATTTTTTTCTGATGACAGCTTTTTTATTTAAATATTTAAAATATTTTAGTTAATAGGCTATAATATTTTAACCCTCTCTTTATAAATGTTTGTAAATAATTATCGTTGGTTATTATGCAAATAAAACAAAAGTGTACTTTATTACACATCACATGTATTCAACATCCATCCATTCCATTTAGAAAAATGGATAAAAGATCCCTATAGAAAAAAGTGTAGGCTAGGCTAGTGTAATACATAAATACAGTACCTAAAATATACGTATAGGCTGCGCTAGTATAGTACACTGCACATTACAGTACTTACTATAAATGTGATGTTTCTATGAATTCTACACACAATTCACCTCGCTATATGCTCACAAATGTTTTCTTTATGTGTTTAATTGTGTCTAGGATGTGTTTAAAGAGTGTGGGAGGATCATTTAAGGCAATTAATTTAGCGCAATAACTGTATGAAAGGGTTTAAACAGGGACAATAATCAGACATGGTTGAAAATGATATAAATGTAACCATCAAAGATCAACAGAGTGCATGGACTGACTCTGCTCAACAATAATAAAATCCATGAATAGAAATATCACATTACTAACCTTAAACAAATGTAAAAGAAAAAAAAGAAAGAAAGAAAAGAAAAACAACAAATCTGTCACTCTGGAAGCTTCCAACAGTGCACACAAACATGAAGAGCTCTATGGGTTTGTCTGCTTGACTGTCCAAAATTAAATATTTGGGCACACAAAGTATACTCACTTAGCAAATATCATTAAATTATCAAGAAGTATGCCAGGACATTAGTTCAAAACTCAAACTGCAAGCACGCAGAGTGTCCTCTTTTTCTGCGTTTTTTTTTTCTTTCTTTCTTTTTCTTGCTGACGTCGCCTCCGGCTTGCTCATTAAACATCTAAATCCACATCAGCATTTCTTTAAGGCTTCTTTGGGACAATGTCTACTGTCCACTATACAAATAAAATTACACTGAAATCCTGAACAAGTAAAACCAGTGATAAAAATGACTTACTAAGACCTTCTGTGACCTGAAATGGTTAAGCCAAAGCTGTGAACTGAATCCTATTGAGATTCTGTAACAGGATCTGAGAAGAACTGCTCATGCACGCCAACCTTCAAGCCTCACAGAGCTGGTGAAGTTTAGTAAAGGAGAGTGAGGGAGGAAACAACCCCAAGGCTAAACAGCAGAGATGACTAATTGGTCATAAGAGGCAACCATAAAGTCTGCATCTGAGAACTTCTCATGAGAACGTAGGGTACAAGATCAAAAATATGTGTTTAATACAAAACACAAGTGCTATAATAAAGAATTAGAAGATGAAAGGAAAAAAAACAAGATGGAGATATTGGTGCAAGTGGCAATCTGAGGGCCAAGCACATTTTACGGGGAGGACTCCAGCTGCCCGTTGTTCCAGCAATGCTGACAGTAGCTCTATGCTACCAAGATCAAATTATTTCAATGATATTCGAGGATAAAGTCAAAATTTCGAGATGAAACTCAAAATACTATTTCGAGATTAGAGTCAAAGTGTCAAGAATAACGTCAACTCCCACAGTCCATGAAACAACATCCCCCCTCTGTACTGCACGAAGGTGTAGCCATCAGTATCCTTGCATCTGTCCATTGCCAGCTAATTCATTTTGCACAAATCTGGCCAACTTTGTGTGGTTTTTCCTTCTGGCCAGACGGAGCTTTCTGCACCATCATTTCAGTGTCCTTATACTTATCACCACACTGTGTTTATCTGCTAAAAGAGAAATAATTTCCCTGTTCCTAAAACCGATTCTGAAATACAAATCCACTAACTCATCTACACAAAGCATTTTGTAGAGGGCGTAGCAGCCGTGGCAGTTTGTCTTGAAACGACAACTGTAATCTCCACCTTCCGACTTTTTCCTCAAAATAGTGTTTCGAGTTTAATCTTGAAATTTCGACTTTATTCTCCAAATGAAATTTTTTTTTTTTCTTAATGTGGCTCTCATACTCCTTCGGACATCTGACAGCTGGAAAGACATCTGACTGATATCCCTGTGTCCGAGAACTCTGGCCTGTAACACCAGTACAGCAGACACAGCATGACAATTTTTCACCCTTCCAGTAATATAACATGAAATTAGTAGACTAAAACAGTTAGATACACTGCTGAATGAACCTTCACTTGCTCACTTGTTAGGATGGTCGTAGACAAGACTGTGCAAAGCAGGAACATATTGAGTTAAAAAAAAAAAAAAGAAAAAAAAAGGTCACGTTAAGAACCATCCAATGTACACTGAAAGGTGAGAAGGTCTGGCAGAGTAAATGTAGAGATTGGAAAGTCACCAAGTATTCATTCACTGCACATTACGTGCCCATAAGTCCAACATTAACCTTACTAGAAAGCAATCATAGATTTAAGTTCCCTGTGACTTTAAACTTCATGCTCTACTAATCTGAGAGCAAATGCTCTTTGCCGTGTAGAAAGTGTTTATTCAGGACAGGAGTGTCACAGTCCACAGCCCTAGAGGGATTTGTATTTTTCCTCTTCTTACACACCTACAAAAGCCTTGGTAATGAGCTGATGAGCTGAATTAGATGAGGTACAGTGTTAAGTCTTCACCCTTATCCTCTTAGCACATTCAGAATGGTGCTCAGGGATTGTACAGGAATCTCAAAATCTCCGCACTCCTTGCTGTCCTGTAACCATTTTCCTCTTTAGCGTTTCCACCGAAATACAGTAATGGTGACCATGATGCAAACATGGAGCAGGTTTGGGCTGACTCATGTTGCTTTTGGTCATTTTACAATTGCATAATAATAATAATAATAATAATTATTATAATAATAATAATAATTATTATTATTATTATAAATCATCATCGAATGTGATGTTAATATTAATGTTGCGTTTAGAACCAGCTGCTATGCACAGCTTGCAGTGCAGAACATGACCATGGTGCCCGAAGCGTAATTTCACGCTTCACGTGTAGTCCAGCTAGAAGCATATATAGTTCAAAACACACTCTCTTGCCACATTTGTTTTACTAGCCACAAATTAAAGTGTCACAGAACTGTTCTATTTTGCCGGTTTCACCAGGTCACACAGCATAAAATGAGTACCCAGTAGCTGAATTCAGGTTTTTAAAATGGCACAAAAGAGGGCTGCTTATTTTGTAAAGTTTAGAGGTGAAGTTGTAACTTGAACCAATTCCCCATCTACAATCAGTAAGAACCCTAAAATGCCCCCTCAGCATACAATTTCAGCTCATTATCTGAAGGGAGTCTTCTGCACTACCAGTTTCTTCCTCGTTTACAAAGAGACATCAAACCAACACGGCTAGAAAGGGATTTTATTGACACCAATGCCATTATTGATTTGCCATTACCGATTCTTTATCGATGCCCTTATTGATTCCTGATCCATTTTCTGTGTGTGAGGGGGAAAAACGTTTTCAGTACCAACACAGATGATTTATGAGAGAGAATCAAAAGGTAAACGAAGTTTTCAAATTACATGATAAACCAGAGAGCAAAAGACAAAGCATGGAGTGGAGACATCTGTCTTCTGCAGCGAAGAAAAAGTTCAAAGTCAGCCCTCCCCCAAGAAAATCAGGTTAACGTTCGTTTGGGATATGAAGGGGCCTACTCTGGCACATTTCCAAGCACATGGGCAAACAGTGAACAGTGCAAATTACTGTGCTTCGCTGCGAAATGAACTTAAACCTGCAATTCACAGCCACGGAAGAGGAATGCTGTCCAAAACAGACTTGTTGCCCCATGACACTGCAGGTCTTCATATAGCAGCAGTGACAGTGGAGACAGTGCTACGGCTCAGGATCGGACGTCTTCCACAAGTTCTTTCCACCCCAGAACTGATGCCGAGCGATTCTCACATCTTTGGTCCAGTGAAAGAGGTGCTGCACGGTTGCAGATTCACCTCGGATGATGAAGTAACGGAAGCGGTGCTCACCTGGTTTCGGGAGCAGCTGAAAATCTTCTTCTCCGCAGGAATACAGAAGCCAATTATAGGAGACAATAAATGTGTTGTCTTGCATGGGGACTATGTGGAAAAATGATATGATCAAATTCTCACAGCTCTTCTATTAAAACCATTAAATGTATTTTGCCTTTGCTCTCCCTCACATTATCTCTGAGCCTGACCACAGTATAAAATGTCTGCCTGATAACATTTGCTCATGTTCCAATAAATTACCATGATCCTTTTATTAAAAAATATAACTTGGAAAATAAATATAAAACTGATTGATATCCCTTTCAGCTTATGTTGATGTTAAAAGATATTTCAAGATATTGCTGATGTTTCCACCCTGACTTGAAATGATCATTTTACAGACATTGTAAAGTAGCACTGTTGTCATCGTGTTTCTTTGTGGATTAAAGGCACACTTTGGACCACTTCTTCCTCTCCTCCATTATTGCATCTTGTTGTAATTTTTTTGCAGCATAAAAACAGAGGTTTAATGTCTGACGCAGAGTTTGCAACACGCAACAGTCAAAAAAAACAAAAAAACATACCGGCATAGAAAAAAGGATTTGGCAACCTCAGAGACATGTCATTCCAGTGGATCGGACAATTTGGAATGGGTTCTTGAGACCCACCTCTAACACTTGGACAGTATGAACTACACCTTTTCAATCTTTAAATTAGTTTACAGTAGCTTTGGATTTACATCAGTTAAAATACAGACACAGTACTTGTATACGTCTGTAAAAGTGACCATACTAATCGCTGTTTTGATAAGTAACCATTAACATTCGAATTACCACTAACATTAAACTGTTAATCATAAAACTAAAAGCAAAACAATAGGATGTTCTGGATCAAGTGTTATTTTATAACATTCTGAATAATAAGGTGGGAGCCATACTGTTAAAATAAAACCAAATTTGCATTTCTATCAATGTTTGTCATTGATTCATTCATTCATGTAACACCACATCAGCCTTTTTATCTTTTCGCTTTTTAATTGTCTCTTGCTTTTGTGCTGCATCATATTATTCAGTCTGTAAATGCCCCTTTGTGCTTAAAAGAGGCTGCTCGATTAAAAATCTCTTGGATGCTTAAGAAATAGCTGTCAGCCTTGGAGGTATGCGATTTCTTTTAATAATATGAATAAATGGTGTAAAACTTTCATAAACCTAAGTTCATTTGGAACCTGCTAGGAGAATGAACTGATTCAGATTGGTGCAAACGTTTGCACATAATTATAGCTGCAATAATATGAGGGAGTGAGAGGGAGCGAGCGAGGGGCTCATTGTTGTTCTGAATGTCAGCGAACAAAAAGAGAGAGCTGAATCAATACCGATAACCTCCTGAACAGGCTTTTGCTTTTGTGCTGGACTCAGAAGGAAAATGAGCTTCTTTTCTAGCCAGGAGAGGAGCGTTATTTTCCAATTATGCTACATTTAATGGGCCTGCCATCTCAGGAAGTTTCACAAGCCCAAAGGCAATCTGAAGGCGAGAGAGGGAGTGTACGGTGTAGTGTGGAGCACGTGCCCCCTGTGACACAGCAGCAGCTTTCATGCTAGCTGGTGCTAATGAGAGTTACGGCAGGTGACAGGCAGCTCGGGGCTTGCGTGTTTTAGTGCAGTGAAAGAAAACTAGTAAAGAGAACAAGGAAACATCATTCCTTATGTCAAAAGGAAAACAAGCATCGCACAGCCTTTTATCAGCAACACTGCTTGCTGCAATTCAATTTTTTTCATTAATGCAACACATTTAACAAAGGACACTTTTTAAATTACACCTATAATTACCCCTATTGAGCAGTATCTGGAGATAAACTGCTAAATAAACAGCTGAGTGCGCAGCACATCACTCAAAGCAATCATTAAAAGACGCAAGCTCCTGATGTCAACTGTACGCATGTTCCCGATTCAGTGCACTCAGATCCAGTAGCCTGGCTACACCACCAACAGTTGGATTTTATTCACCATTTTCACACTTCATGAAAACTCACCCTAAACAAAGAAATCTGTATACATTTGAATTCCTGAATCCCATTCATAGACTATTTGGTTCACTTAACACAAGGCTGCTCTTAACAGTCATAATAGGGGTTAATCTCTTATGCCACTGCTCCACCATGCAATTCATTTGCTATGAACAGCAGCGAGGCGTCATTTACGGTTATGAAAAGCATCTCAGGAAGGCGGCACGACCGTTTTAGCAGTTCCGGAATGTCAAGAATTTGTGCCAAGCTCAATATTATGCAAATGAATCTGCCGAACGTGATGTGACTATCCAGTGGAAGTAGAGTCTCTCAAACAAGAGGTGCTCTGCACCCTCCCCTCCCCTCACCTTCAGAAAACTAATTTTCATGGCAGTGAACTGAGGATTGCCTGTAAGCAGCCAACTTGAGGGAAGGGAAGTGTTTGTGGGCAAATTCACACTGGAACAGTGGACAAGCAGCCTTAAGGACTAACACTTGGTGGAGACTGATGAATTCTCGAGTCTGAAGCTTTTGATTCATTTTCTATAACAGCAGCTCTGACAGTAGGTTAATGTCTCCACTAAAAACAACTTAGACTGGCTATACGGCAGACACTTCAGATTCTTTGATTAGCCATTACAATACAACCACTGAGAGGTGACGTGAACAACACTGATTATCCTATTACAGTGGCACCTGATAAAGGGTGGGACGTATTAGGCACCAAGTGAACAGTCAGTTCTCAGCACTGATGTGTTGAAAGCAGGAAAAATGGACAAGGATCTGAATGACTTTGACACAGAGCCAGATTGTGATGGCTAGATGACGGAGTCAGAGGGTCTCCAAAATAACAGGTATTGTGGGGTGATCCCAGTATGCAGTGGTAAGTACTTACCAAAAGTGGTCCAAGGAAGGAAAAGTGATGAACTGACAACAGGGTCAATGGCACCCAAGGCTCCTTGATTCACATAGGGAGAGAGCACTAGTCTGTCTCATCCAATTCCACAGAAGAGCTACTGTAGCACAAATTGCTGAAAACATACATGCTGGCTATGATACAATATATATATCATAGATAGATGTCAGAACACAGAGTGCATCGCAGCTTGCTGTGTATTGGGCTGCTGACCAGTCAGAGTACCCATGCTGACCCCTGTCCACCAACAAAAGCCCCTACAATAGGCACATATGCGTCAGAATGGGACCATAGAGCAGTGGAAAATGGAAGCCTGGTCTGATGGATCACATTTTCTTTTACATCATGTGGATGGCTGGGTGCATGTGTGTCACTTGACTGGGGAAAAGATGGTACTATAATGCATGATGGGGAGGTAAGCTGACAGAGGCAGGGTGATGCTCTGGCAACGTTTTGCTGGGAAAACTTGGATGTTCATATGGATGTTACTTTGACATTTGTCTTTTTTTTTCGTCTTCTGCCACTCAGTCCTGTTCAGGGTCGCAGGCGGAAGCTGGCGCCAATCCCAGCTGACATTAGGTGAGAGGCGGGATATGCCCTGGGCAGGTCACCAATCCACCGCAGGGCAACACACAGAGACAGACAACCATTCACA
>JAQLOM010000012.1:9150042-9161429 GCA_030068315.1 Chrysichthys thysi | reverse complement strand
AAACTGTGTGATGTTATGAGAAGTGGGTCTCACGGCCTGTTTAGTTGTTGTTAGGGAGCTAATGCTAGCAGCGCGAGTGGTTTGGAGCAGCAGTAAGAGGTGGATGATTAATACACGGTACCATACCGTATTTTTATTGCCAAATGAACTCCATTTACCCATCACCATTCTGTCTGAGAAGGGAATAAGCGCCGGTCTCCTTTAAGCGCCGGGCCGTCCAAATAATTTTTTGAATAAACGCCCGGGCTACTATTAAGAAGATATACAGTAATAATAATATTATAATGTCTTTAAAAAAATCTAGCTTTACTGCTGATTTTGGAAAAGTAACAATTGGCCATCTCTGCTTTGAAGATCTCAGTGCTGCTGGTTACTATGACAAACATGGTGGGAGAGAGCATAGAGTATGACACCCCTCCCTGAGAGCCTGCGAGCATGGCAGATTTTGCCTCTTTGGACTCCCTGAAGCATTGGGGGATTTCAAACTCACTATCTCCAGATGAAAGCTTTTCTACTGTGCCACTCAGGAGCTGGAATTGTGGCACTCTTAAACCATACTTGCTTTATGTTAATGTCAATTAGATATCTTAATACTTCACATTCAGAATAGGTTCAACAATCAATCAATCTAATTATCAACTAATTAGTGGGGGTGGATTGAAGCTTTCCAATTCACAGAGTGTGGCAGTAACGATGAACAATGGATTAAGTCAGTGGGCAGATTGATGATGATCTTGAGGTTCATCAGGCTCGGGGTGCCAGCAGAGCTGGCAATAAAACAACCGAGGCCAGTTTGACATTAGTTTTTGTCTTACAACACCCACACTGTGGAGCGGACAGGATTAGGCCTTTTGCTTCAGGAAATGAGGCGTGCTTTGTTCTCCTTGATTTGCCTCCAAGAGGAGATTACAGGCTTCTGAGACATGAGTAGCTCACATGAGGATACTGGCGGCACTCATCCTGTAACTGTTTGCTGGTTTTCTAGCAGTGGCTGCACATCAAGCGGTCACGTGTGACGACTCCGTGCTCTCACACTGACATTTGTTCACTCTGCTCAAACACATAAGGCTCCTTTTTGCTTTTAGGCAGCAGCAAGAAAAGCTGATCATCTTCCCTTATGTTTGAGATTGTGTAAATGTTTTTCTCCTATTAAACTTCAGTATATCCATGCTAGGAATTTCATCTCATCACATCAGTCCGGTATACAACTGATAACTTCTTGTGAATGATACGTATACCAAAACATCCAACAAATTAGCATCAGGATCATGCGTATTTCTGCATAAAGCTATTTAATGCATTTCAAGGTGGAACTCAGGAGCATACTACTACTGCAGATACTGAGACTAAAAGGGTAAAAGTCACAACTGACACACTATAGTATGCTCCCCTAGTTACGATGGCCCGATTTACTTTTTCGCGAAGTTACAATGATGATTGCGATACGCTAAAAATTGTAAAATATTTAGAAATTATTTAAGATTCGCGGGCAGGCATTGCAGGCAGGCCAGCGTAACAGCACGTAACATGACGTACGATACGTTCGGACGACGCCCGGAAGTAAGCAGACGACACCTGGAAGTATGCGGACGATGCCTGGATGTATGGGTCACTTTCCTTGCATGATGCGTTACTCTCTCCCACAACTCACGGAGTTAACTTGTGTATTGGTGTACTGTACAGTGCGCTGCCGAGTGTTTTTTTGTGTGCTTTAAGAGCTAATTTTAATTCAAAAGCATGTCTTCTATACGCCCCAGCATGTCTCCTACAGGAAAAGACTCGTTGCTAGGTTCGGCTAAGATAGATTAAGCTAGGCTAAGTTACCTAAGCTAGGCTAAGCAGTGGTTTCACATACGATATTTTCCACTTACGATGGTCATAGCAGAACACATCTCCATCGTAACGGGAGGACTACCTGTATGGCCAAAAGTCTGTGGGCACCTGACCATCACATCCACATGTGAGCCCTCCTTAAACTGTTGCCACAAAGTTAGAAGATTCGAGATCCATGGAGACAAGGTTGGAGTGGAAGACCTCGAGTGGTCTGAACAGAGCCTTGACTTCAACCTCACTCAACACCACTGGGACTTGAACTGGAATGCCAGCTGCACCCCAGGCCTCGTCATAAGACAACAGTATCCGATCTCATTAATGCTCTTGTGGTTGAATGACACAAATCCCCACAGCCATGCTCCAAAACCTAGTGAAAAGCCTTTTCAGAAGAGTGGAAGTTATTAGGGGACCCTAATCTGAAAATGGGTTGTTCAAAAAAAAAAAAAATCATGCATGTGCAATGGACAGATGCACACAAGCTTTTCAAACTACGGCCAACAAATTTTTGACCATACAGTGTAGCGTTAGTTATTATCAGATAAAACATACATGCGCACAGTCAATGAAATGTATTGCCCAATGTGTGTATTGAGGACTAAAGTTCACTCACCACATGATAAGTACACAGTAAAAAGCTTCCCTTTAGACAAACTACAGCAAATTTGACAGAGATTTGATCTGCCTGATCTGCAGTATGTGGAGCAGGAGAGCAATTCCGGGGAGGGGGGGGGGGGGGATTTAATTTTTTTACATGCACATACATGCCACAAAGCGAGAGAATGCTGACAGGGGTAACAGCAGGGGACCCAATTTTCTGGCACTACACTGCCCACTCTCTGCAGTAATAGCACACTTTGCTAAAGAGAAATGATAAATAAGAGAGGAGAGAAAAAGAGAAAGAAGTTCAATAGCTCCACTAACTTTCTATAAAAAGCATTTCGCAGGGCAACAGAGATGGATGAACGATCCCGATCTTCCCACACACAATGCTGCTCACTGCTGCTGGGAATACAGCTTTGTCCAAATCCCAGGCTCATCCTCACAAACAGCACTACGACTAAAGTAGGAAGACGACTGCTGTGCCTCATAGAAAAGCCCACTAGGTTTCAGTTCCCGCCAAGGCATGCTACAATCCCAGATTTATTCACATTATTTCGATAAGGAAGCAAGAGGCCCGTCCTTTCTCTCTAAGCTTTTCATGTGGCTGACACACACAGCTGGATTTAAATCAGCATGCACAGCCTAAGGGCTCAGCGATTTCGGAGAAAAGCTGAAATATATAAAAATGTCCTTTCAGAATGTCAAAACAACAAGAAGACACTTTAAGAGCCAGTGCTGCCAAAACCGAGCTCATCGTCTGTCACTTGGGGGATTTCACAGAATTGATAAAATTGACAGCGCAGTCAATACGGTGTTTATGTTCAGGGTCACAGATATGGGAATTTTCACCATGCTGCTGAGACAGTGCAGGAAGGATCTGTCTCCTGATACACAGTCCTCAGCTTCTGTGCATCTCACACATAAAGGAAAACTGAACTGTTGTATGAATCTGGAATTTGGAAATGAATCACAGCTTGGGCAGAAGCCTTAACATGGCATTTTACAATGATTTAATGGCACAGTCTGTAATTTTGGTGAACTCCAAAATCCAACCAAATGCGTCCCCTTGGTGTTCACAGCAAAGTTAGGATGGGAATACGAGAGTGGTAATTGTCTGAATTGACATGAAATGTGACTGAAAGGCAATAAGAGACATTTCCTGGTCCAGATTGGTTTGGTGCTGGAGGTCCACACCATCTCTTTTTTCCTTCTACTTACATAATCTGAGGCACTACACAGACCTGAGTTTTTGCTCTAAACAGACATTTTACTGAATCTACCAGAAGGTGAGGACAACTTCAAAAAACATTACAATAAATGCTGACTTGAAACTTCTGAGTCCACCTGTAAGGGGAGGGGGTCATTCACTATAATGATGTGGTTTACTTGCAATCACTCTGGGACCAAACTGAGCTGACAGTCTGAGGGCGCACCTACACTAGGCCAACTGAACCGCGTTTCACTCGGGCTGCTTGGAAGAGATGCCCTGGGTGCAGATCAGTTGGGCTCATGTGCAGTGTGATTGCTAACCACACCCAGGCACCAAACTCAAACGCTATCACATGCACATCTCAATTCACTGGAGAATATTTGGGTTAATAGCGGGTCTCATTCTCCCCTTATTAATGACCGTTGTACTCTACGCTGTACTCCGGATGTAGTCGGTGAGTAAAACTGCACATTCCTCCAGCAATGTCAGCTGCTTCTGTACAAATCTTCTTATGCATGCAACAAGATTTACTGCGTTTCATAATTGATAAACCCGTTATAGCATGGGGGAGCGCCGTGCGTCACCGTGCCCAAAATAATCCACGATGTAAAAACAGCCTACGTCATGCAAAGAGAGAGGGCTATTCTTCAACACAAAAAGCTGCATCATGGTGACATAAGAGCCACATTTAGTGCAGTGTGAGTGCAGAGCAGCGGGGGAGTGGGCAAGGGGGGACAGTCGCTCTCTGGAGTGGTTCGAGGCAACTGAACCTACAGCGAGTCTTAGCAAGGTCTTACTCTGGTTCCAAATGAATTCTAGGATAGTTTGACAACTGAGAGCTAGCGACTGAACCCTGAATCAACTCAATTGCATAAAGTGAGCTAAATCTTCCATGTACGTACTGCGGGATGCAGGCAGCATTTTTTGTAGACGTTAGCTGCTAAACTGACCTGTCATGTGCAACATACAGTTTTCTGCTTTCTAACCACACTCGACAAAGGTCGGTTTACCTTTTTTCTGAAAAATGAACGAATGAACGAGTTTTACGATTACAGTTTCAGTCATGCACAGTCCTCAGAGCAAAAGTATCAATTTTGCTCTGATTCAAACTCGGAAAACAGACTAATAGGTGTACCAGTGCCCTTAGACAAAGCTCTCTATTTAACCATTACACGAGTCACATTAAAACTTCAAACAGCAGGAAAGGGCAACAGCTATAAATTGATGAAAGCCTTTTCAACACAGGGTGTGTGAATCATCTACTTGTTCTTGAGTTTGAGGCAGTTAGTGATGTTCTACGGTGTGCTGGGTCGATTTCAGACTCATCGGGCCAACCTTCTAGGCCTTCCCTTTTAAGCTCACCTCACAGTGCAGCTTTGGTCAATACAAATTCAATAGGCATGCATTTTCTACTTTCAGATCGCTGCCTTAATTGCTTCTGCTTGCCCTTGACTCTATGGATTAATGCAACACATCAATGACACATTAATATACATTACAAGAGTTCAGGCTCTGCTGGGATTGAAAGGAGGAAGCTGGATGAAGATTTTATCGCTTCTTGTCATCTTTCATTGGAGTACTCGTTTATTTTTCCTCTGCAGATATCATTCTCTCTAGAACAAAACCCGAGACCTTTAAGAAAAGGAGCTTGATGCTGTAGTGCAGTTCTAAACAACTCAAATGGTTACCCTGAGCATGAATTACCTCGTCATTAATCCAGGCACAGCGAGACTCTTCATGGCATATAAGCAATAAGAACACAGCCATGAGCAATCTACGCATTTTCATAACATATTTGTTTGTTCCAGGATTGTTAGCCTGCATATAAAACTATATAAAATAGTCTCAAGTAATCAAGTCTCCATATACGATGGGCATCAACTCGGCAGTTCCCTTGGTGGCGGAGTTTGAAAAGGGAGTCGAGCGAGTTATGTTGCTGACTGGGGAGTTTTTCATTCTTGGTATTAACTTTGTTCAGCTCACCATGCAGGTGTATTGCTGGGGGCAAAACTAACATCACCTTATTAATACCAAATGACCGAAGGTTTCCTATAAGAGCCAATTCAATCGCTCAACTTTGCAAGTCTGAGCACTGAGTGTGCACATTTTAAACAATGCAGCACCCCGACTTCAACAGAGAATGCAATGTGCAGAGATTTACTTTCTCACTAAAAACAGTAAATGCCTTACACACAAGATTAGATCACCTCATGCCGTTCTTCGTGACCATTAAAAAAGCTATGGCTTTTAGAATGTGGTCTTTTCGGGAATATGGTGGGAAAATTATAATCAGAGGCATTGCACCCTTCAAATTGAAATGCTAATACGAGCTCTGAGCAAACATCAATTGCAAAACGACTGGGAACATTTTCAAATTCAAGGAGGGGAGAGCAAACATTGGCAGACTTTAAAAGCCATTAGACAAGTTCAATGTCTTTGAACACGCATCAAACACCGAACCGATTACCTTAAGGTCAGAAATGTATTTTGTTCAAACAAAATTGCTCTTCACACCTTTTAGTGCCGGTGAAAATCAACGTGTCCTAGAGGCAAATTTAACCCTTAACTAATACCGCATACTATTGTTTAGCAATTTACTCTGACAGCTTTTTTGTTTTAGCGTGAGAGATCTGTTCAACTACAGATCACTTTCATCTGGTGTCCAAATGGAAATGATATCCCACAGAAATAGTCTGAATACAGACAACTACACCTCTTTGAGGCAAATGGCTTCGTGAATATTGAGGAGCAGATGTGGTAGAATGTGTGACGGTGCTAACCCGGATGAATTTCAGTTCTGTCTGGACAAGGGGGTTTGGATATCAATGTCCAGCCATGCTGATCGGACCAATCAGACGCCACGCCATTCGATTCCAGACATCAGTGAAACTGGAAACCAAGATGGCTGACCTTCTACAATCATAGCCTACTTTTCTCCCAGTTGATGATGCACTGTAAATGTTTAATGAAAGTCATCATTTCAATGGCTGAATTGGAGAAAATCTTGTATGGACGGTCTAGTTATTGTGTTTTGGTATCTTAAGTACCATAATATATCTGTATGGATTTTTTTTTCAATTGAATCGACATATCACATATATCTAGCTGCATTTGTTATATAATTACACCATGGGAACTGCAGCTCCATTCAGGTGTGATGCTGCAGAGCATGCACTGTTGACAGGCAACATGATGACAAAGATTTTCCATGTCGCTTAAATGTGTACAGTCAGGCCACATGGTCTTGTTCTCAAACGTGATTCTTAATATAGCTGCTAAATGATCTCAGGATTAACTGACAGAAGTGTGGAAATGACCTTGAACAGACTTCCAGCAAGGAATAAACTGAGCCACTGCACAAGTCCAGCCCAAGTCCTACTTAGCTCTGTTTAGAATCTCTTTATTTCACCGAGTGTGTTACAGATGCTATACATCTATATCTATCATGTGTGCACGCATGTATGACATGTAGCATACTAAACAGGCCAGACAAGTACACAGACTATTAACAAATACTGAAGGAAACAGATATTTAACCAAGGAAAACTCACTCACTCACTCATCTTCTACCGCTTAATCCTGATCAGTGTTGCGGGTGAAGCTGGAGCCAATCCCAGCTGACTTCGGGCGAGAGGTGGGGTACACCCAGGAAAGGTCACCAATCCACTACAGGACCGACACACAAAGACAGACAACCAGTCACACTCACATTCACACCTACGGACAATTTAGAGTAGCCAATTAGCCTAATCCCCTCTGTGAATGTCTTTGGACTGTGGGAGGAAACCGGAGTACCTGGAGGAAACCCATGCGGACAGGGGGAGAACATGCAAACTACACACAGTACGGCGCCCAGGCCGACCCCAGGGATCGAACCCAGGACCTTCTTGCTACCACCGCTCCACTGTGCTTCCTGACACTAAGGGAAATTTGAAATAAAAAAGGATAACAGAATAACAAATTAGATATAAAGGAACAACTGTGAAAGTAACCAAGAGAAAAAATATCCAAAATGTATCCATGTAGGCTCTGAGAATCTAATATAAAATAACCACAGTTTACAGTCATATGAACACTGTACTGCATGACACTGCATGTAGCGATGCATTGTTCTGGGGTTTATAGGTATCGTCATCAGTCCAGCTGTGCGGAACTACACTGGTGAACTCCATCCCCTTTTCTAGAGGTTGATCACCAAGAGCGTTCAGTTCCTCTCCACATCTGATCACAAACTGATCCTTCTGAACACTCTGAATGTGTTTACATTCAAAGTAACAGCCTGCTCTCTGTAGCTGTCAGATAATTTGGGTGATCATGTAAACGCCACATCGCCTTTGTATCTTCAGTCGGAGTTAAGCTGTTAACAGATCACCATGAATCTGATAATTAGCAGTCAGGGCATGTATACAGATAATGCAGACATCATCTTTTCTTTCTGAAGGAATGTGAAGATAAAAGAGAAGCTAAAACCCACTGCTGTCTATGGATAAAAACACAGACAGCTTGAAGGGCAGCATTATGTGCAATCTGCCACTGTCAACACTCGTGAATAAATGTTTACCCCTAAAAAATGTGACGCAAGAGTTGACCTGTGAACAACGTTAAGCTTAAAAACTGTGCTTCCGACTCAACTCTGCATGGTCATACCGTACAGTATAAAAGGACGGTGCTGTTATAAGGAAATAATCAAACGATGAGGTGATGGGAGCTAGCACGACGTGAAGTGGGTTATAAAAAAAGATTCTACAGCGGAGCAACATGGATCACTTACGCAATAAGCAGAAGTACCACCGTGGATGCCATTTTGATAAGCCCACCGTAGCTTCTCCATTTCGGCAAACAACGTCTAGCTCCACCTCTTGGAAACTGTCCAAAGTTATTCAACCAGTCATTAGGAGGTTAATTGTTGTCAATACTATCTGAGATAATAAATCGATGTCAGAAGTCAAATGCAATCCACTATGTTCATCGATATCCGAGGCTTAAATAAAATGGGGCTAATTTTGCAGTGTAGCTGCATGTAGGTGAATTTACCTCAATTGGGCTCCAATTATTGAGAAAAAAAAAAATCAAACGGTCCGTTCAAATAACCTATTGATGTCATCTTAACACAGGATGTTATAATTTCCCATAATGCAAACAAGGCTAATACATCAAAACAAGAAACAACAAGACGATTTCAGAAAAATGCCGCAAGTTTCCCACAGTATCAAGGCCTCTGTGACGAAAGGCCATTTTACCAAAATGGCGCCCATAGTGTCGAACTTCCGTACTTCGTGATTATCAACGTATTTTCCAGCCAGTAATCTATCTTGCACGTGGTGCTTTAGGATCTTTGGTTATAACCCTAACCCTATAAGAGCACACCCTTTTACAGTCATGAATGTATCCATTTACAGTTACTTCTAAAATAGTGGAAGGTGCGCAAGAAAATTTGCTTCTGTTAGTTTCCTACATTACAGCAGCAGCAGCCTCTCTTCTGCTTCTTCTTTACAGCTTCACGTCTGTTATAAAGCCGACGCCGGAGATACAGAACACCTCATCGTATCAGCAATTACATCTGCTGTTTAATTTCTCTCTGTGTAAGTGGCCACTACAGACAAGAGACACTCACATTAATACACACTTAAACATTACAGCCGGAACTACATTCAGAGGCGTTGTTAAGAGAACATTGATCTGACCACTAAACCGACCAATCAGAAATGAGATTTCACCAGAGCTGTGGCTTCACTAATAGAGTCGTTACTGGCAGCATAAGTAATAAACATCTGATCACTGACGGACTCCCTGACCGTTGTCTTATTTTTTTTTCTTGCAGTGACCGGATATTGACGTACACGAAAGCATGCTGCATAAGGCGTCAGATCAGTTGTGTTAGATGTGGATTACAAGATGAACTAAGGGGAATCGACACGAGCAGACTTTTTCAGCATTTTTCTCCTCAAAACATAAACTCTGTCATAAACCACAGAGTTCTTCTAGATGATGTGCTGCGGATGCAGATAGTATGTCTCAATATTAGCAGGACTGCCTAGCGTCTCTGTGCAACAGACACACAGCCTGGGATAAAAAAAATGGCTTTTTGGTGTTTGAAACCGTATTCAATTACAATCCAACAGAGGGCTGAACGTTTCTAAAGACATATGCAATGCCTCTTGTCACTTAACTGGCTTGAATCACACATCTGTTGCTCACTCCCAACAAAGAATCTGGTTTATGAAAGCAAAAATGCACACAATTTGGCACACATCTAGGTCTGCTCAAAATTAAAAAAAAAAAAAAAAAAAAAAGAAATGAAAAAAAGACAACTTGCAGAAGAGCAGAGATTGATGAATGCTTGAAGTAAATACTTAAAAAAAAGAAAGACACATCCACATCTCCAAAGGGGTTCTTCAGTTTTTCTCCTCTGAGGGAGTCCTTAAATGTTCTACGGAGGGCCCTACACCAGGGGTAAACTGTTCAGAAAGGGTTCCAAGCATATCTTCTTTTAAAAGGCTGGGAATGGTAATCATCCACAGAAGCACTGAAGAAGTCATTTTCCCCATGAGTGCACTTTCACACTACCTACCTACACCGTTATTATTCACAGTAAGTAGCTACAGTAAAAGGAAAAACACAAAGACGTGTGCTGTTGCTGGAAAATAATCAGATTACGCTTTCGGACAATTCTGTCTGAAACTGTTGGTGGAAGTAACCCTTTTCAGCAGGAACTGAAAACCAACATAGATGTTAGAATGATGTTGCGAGGGATTTAAACAGGATTTTTACAAATCTGTGTAAAATGTTAACTGTGTAAACAACAGCTCTTAACATTAGCATTCAATAACAATAATAACAATAATAATAACAACAATAACAACAACAAAAATGATTATTATTATTATTATTATTATTATATGTAACAGAGGGTGGCATGGTGGCTTAGTGGTTATCATTGTCACTTCACAGAAAGAAGGTCCTGGGTTCGATCCCTTGGGGTCAACCTGGGCGCCTTTCTGTGTGGAGTTTGCATGTCCACGTGGGTTTCCTCCAGGTACTCGAGTTTCCTCCCACAGTCCAAAGACATGCACATTAGGTGGACTGGCTACCCTAAATTGCCCATAGGTGTAAATGTGTGTGTGTGCATGAACCCATCCATTTCTACAGAAACATGCGTCCGGAACATGACACACAAAAGCTGAGGTTAAATCCTAATTTTGCTACAGTACAAGAACACAGGTGGACAGGACCTACATTCAGTTGAAAACAAACAACACACTAGTGAAGTCCCTTTAGCTTTGCTGATGCGATTGCAGATAGAAAAAAGCCCTTGAAGGTGTGTAGTTCTCAGGTGAGCTCCCCAGTGGAAGTTCCTCTCAGTGAATCCCTAGAAGTGTTTGGTGCATAAGGCCTGGCGTGATGTAGCCCAACATGGGACAGTTATCACTCTATAAATGTCTTCCTACAGAAAGTAAGAATTCAATGATATTTTATTTATTTTAAGATCCTCCTCACAAGTTATCATGAATAAGTTAATGCTACAGAAACCATGTACTAGAACAGGGGTCTCCAACCTTTCTCCCGCTGAGAGCTACTTTTAGAAAATAAAAAACGCCACAAGCCACCACTCCCCCTGTCGCTGGGGCGTCAGCGTAAAAATTTTGCACACGGGGGGGGCGGGCGTTAAAATTTTGCGAGCGGGGGGTTGGTGTTGGCTCGCGGGGTTTTTTTTTTTTTTTTTTTTACTAGTGCACACCAAGTA
>JAQLOM010000012.1:9056464-9067806 GCA_030068315.1 Chrysichthys thysi | reverse complement strand
AAGAAGTGCCTCTAACAACATATGTGATTCACAATGCTTATATGTAGAGGATTTGAATAGCTTCACCCTTTCTGACTTGTTTTCGCGTTTGTGCCAAGAAATAAGCTCTATACGCAGCCAAAGCAGCACATACAAACTTTCAACAATGCCTGATTTGCGCAAGTGCTTTCAGCTAGATTTTTACGTCAACTGCAATTTCCTTCGGAGTCAGCAGAGGACTCTAAAAATTACTAACTGCTCCTATAAAGTTTCTCAAAACTGTTTTTCCCCCACCTCTGCATTAGATAATGCATTGCTTGATGTAGCAATTTAAAAAAGGCATTTGACAGATAAAGGCATGCAAACATGGCTACACTTTTACCCCCAAAGGAAAAAGAAAAAAATAGATTGTAAAAATATCCAAAATGGAAACATCACAAACCGTCCTTGCTCCCACCCCCTTTTCCCACAAACATTTGCATACTGCACCCTGATTGGCTCTTTTATTCTTTATGATGCAATAACACTAGCCTGCCTAATGGTCAATGCCACCACCAGGCTTTTGATAAACGTTTCATCTATCCCTTTTTTTTTCTTTTTTTTTTTGCCAAATGCATCAAAACTACCTTTTGTTTTGCACTTTTACCATGAGTGCGCCTACAGTATATTCCCTTGAGATTATTTAATTATTAACATTTTCTAAAGTATACACAGACTTTAAGCTCTTGTAAGCTCCTAATGCACACAGAGCCTCTTACTCGTCTGAGAACTGGGCTAAGCTGAGCAGAAAAAGACCAGATTAGAGAAATAAAGAGGCATTCGCTATTAGTGTGTATGCATTTGAGTAAATAAAGCTGAACGAGGAAAAAAAGGAGAAAATGTGAGATCAAGAGAAATACAGAAGCACAAAACGAGGGGGGGAGGGAAAGCGTTTCAGATGTCTGAGAGCCAAAGCTGAATATTTCAGCATGATAATATTAAAATAGCATTCTGGGAGAACAGCACCAGTTAATGACAGTACCTTTGCACAGGATGTTCAAGTTAACCTTATACATTATACAGCGCTTTTAAAATCCTCACCGGTGCTGAATTTCTTAAGTATAAGGAGCATACCAGACAAAAGACACACTAATCCCGTCAGTGAGCGTGTCTGTGCACGTGTCATTGCGCATGCCTCTGAAGCAACAAAACACTAGGAAAACATTCAGTGACATATTCGTGTGATGCTCGTTACCACTCGGAAACTAATTGTGATTAATTAAAGAAGGGAACATTCAGAGACTTTATTCATTCATAGTTGCGTTACTGAAGTGGAACATCTGCGAAACAGACAACAACAAACAGCTACAACACAGCTAAAACAAGATTTGAAAATTAAGTTATCATCTACTGCAGCACTTGCAAATGGAGCCAACTTTCATGTAGTTTAAAACTGAATTAAAGTCAACCAGTATAGCGCTTAAGCTAGCTTTAGGTCCTTCTGTACGGCGTCGCATGCTGAAGGGGCAGCAAGTTGTATCTCTTTTTTACCCTGACAGTTTCTGTCCTGACAAGTTGATCAGCCATCTGAAACTGTTTATTTATTAGCTTTTAGCTTTATTATAACTGCTTATTGTAGGACTTGGGTCCATATATAACGGGCTTGAAAATAACTAGGCTACATGTCCATTACATGACCTTGGAGCAACACCTACATTTTTATTGTTTGTTACGATATACTTGGCCGCTACTTGGTTTCGGCATAATTTGGAAGGAAGGAAGTAAATAATAATAATAATAATAATAATAAAAAAACAAACAAACACTCTTTTCTCCAAGAACAAGACATATAAAAATAATCGTTGCCACTTACATCCGGACTGGTCCACTTGGTCTGGATCTTCTCGGACATTTCTTGAGTACACGCTAGCAGATCTATGCCCTCTTTACTCTGAGAGAGAAAGAACGAAAGAAGAAGACATCTGTGAAGACATATTCTTCTGGTCATCACGCAGGATCTGCATCCAATACAGCTACCTGAATGAGATGCTGCTCAGGTGTAAATGAGGCATAAAATAATTACCTTCTAGCCTATAAGTAGTGTCATATTCGTCAAAGGCTTTTTGAATCTATAAGCTTGTGACTAGCCATATGTTACGCTCTACATCCCAGACACTGAAACCTTTAAATGGCACAACTGGATTTCGCTCGATGCCATTTTTGATCATTGTGTGACTGCTTTTTGTGTTGCTCTTTTCTCACTCTATGTCTAATTAAATGTTTAATGCCATGTCTGATCACTTGCTTAACAAGGAAGATAAAGAGAAGAAAAGTGCTGCGTCGATACTGGTCTCAACAGCCTTATTTCTACCAGCAGCAGAGCTTCACTTTTTCTGAGTGTAACAGTTAATTAAGATTGTTATTGATTTGCTACCTTGTTACAGTGTCCTTAATGCTAGTCTTTACTCGCTGACACAAGGGTATTTAAGCAGCTCTGGTATGCTAAAAATTTAAGTCAGTCTGGCTTGCTCGATCAGCTCATTGCTCATTTCCTCTTTTGTTATAAATTGTTCCACTTTATGCCTAAAAGAATACAAACACCTGCCCATCACGTTCATACGTGCTTTAGAAACATCGCTTTCCAGATTTGATCCCTTTAACCCTATCTGCTCTGGGGATGCTGGATCATTGGCTGACGCTACACTCTGATCCCAGCTTCCTAACAAGCTGGGGTATTCGAAAGAAAAGCATTTCACAGTGCTGTAACGAATAACTTACACATAAAGGCTTCTTCTTCTTCAATAATACTGATAAGGTAGATTTGTCAGATACGATCATGGATGTGCTTTAACGTTTGCCCAATTAAACTAAGAGGACTGTTACATGTCTGAGCTTACAAGTAATTTCGATTTACAAAGTAATAATGCGTTAAAGAAAGAGAGCTAATCTTGATTTAGCATTTTTATCTTGAGTTATACCTAAAAATGACATTTAGAGTAGATTTAGTGCCTGATAGTTGCAACAAAAAAAAAAAGAAAAAAAAAATGAATATGAGATGGCAGATCAAAATTTCAGCTTTCATTTACTGATATTTTACATCCACATCTTACAGGTTTTAAACAACTGAGAACATGACACCCTTTGTTTAATCCCACCTATATTTCAAATGATCAGAAATATGGGCACATGTCACAGTTGTTTCTTGTGGCCAAGGTGTGCCCTGTTAGACTGATCATTTAAACAGTTAATAGCCCTGTATAGTCTTGGCTTGAGCCCCAAGTTTCACCTGCGAAGAATATATCTGTTAGTAAAAAAGATAAAACAACATGAAGACCAGAGAGCTGTTTATGGGAGGGAAAAAAAGCCATTTTAAAGCTGAGAAAAGCCATATCCAGCACACTGGTGTACTAACAACCAGACATTGGACATGTTGGCCAGGGGAAAGAGTAGCTGATGACAAATATTGTGACAGCTGTGAAGAAAACCCCCAAAACAATGGTCGGTGACATCACCAACAACCTCCACGGGGCTATTCAGCCTTCAAAAGAGCAGAACTATAGATGCCATAACACAGGATGCAAACAACTCATCAGCAGTAAGAATCAGAAGATCAGAATAAAATTCACAAAGAAATGCAGACATGAACCACAAAACCACAGACATTTTGGAACTGAGATGAACCTCTACCAAAGTGTTCGTGAAGTGTAGAGAACGAAAGGGTCTGCCTGTGATCCAAAATATATAAGCGCATTGATCAAGCATGGTGGAGGTAGTGTCAGGGCATTGGGCTTGCATGGCTGCTTCTGGAACAGGCTCACTAATCATTACTGATGATGTAACTCGTGATGGTGGCAGCAGAACAAATTCAGAACTCTACATTTTGTCGGCCAATTTACACAGAAATGCATCCAATCTAATTAGAAGGACCTACATCATGTGGCAAGACAGTGAGCCCAAACGCACTGCCAACACAACAAAGTGGGTCACCAGCTTAATGCAATTATTGCAAGCAAGGGATATGCAACCAAACATTGATTACAATTTACTTTGAGTCCCCAAGTGGAACAACAGGAAAGACATTTGCCATGTCCTTTAGGAGATAGTAAGTTCGAATCCTGGTGATGCCACGGCTGGGACTTGAACAGAAAACCTCAGTTGCTGAGGTTGCACAAGTCAGAGCGGTCCTAGTGCGTGTCCCAAGCCTGGGATGAATTGGAGGGGGGTCCTCAACAAGAGCAACTGGCATAAAACCTATGGCAAATTGAACATGTGGCTGACAACCAATGATCAACATTGATGACCCCTAATGACAGCAACTGAAGGGAGGATGGATGGATGGATTGAGTGCAATTCACATTAAGACTATCTGTTCCAACAGATTTGCTCACCCAACGATTACATGGTTCACCGCCAAAGGTGCCAGGTTGTAAGTTATGTCACACATGAGGATCCATATATCAGGAAATGACTGCTGACATTCTGCTCTGTCGCCTCATATTTGTCTTCTGAGCTCCAAACCAAATGTCTTCAATGTACAGCAAAAACAACAGAATTGGCCCTGCTGTTCCAATACTTTTGGAGGGGCCATCTTTTGACATAGATCTGCACTCATTTGTACACTATGAATGTTCTGCTATACATGTTGGTAAGGTTCTTTTCTGTTTTTGAATTGCTGAAATAGATGCAGATCATGGCATGTACCCATTTTACTTAAGATTTTAGACATCAGAGGGGCGACGGCATGAATGTTTTAAGCTTGCAGTATGTGAACCTGTACAGAAGTCACTGTCCTGTGAAAATGGTGCTCTGCTGCTGAAGATACTCAGTGGGCAGGGGTTTTCTGAGCGACCTTCAGTAAAACGTTATGTGAGATGATGCGTTTTCTTTGTGTGTCTTACCATCCTTTGTAAGCTGCGTAATGCCACTTTAACATCCATTCAGCTTTAAAATTAAAAATGGATTTCAGTCTGGTTTAGGTTTTCATCTCCAACTCCAAATACAGTTGTCTTTAAAAAAAATTTAAAATTGAATCCAAACACTCAGACTGGTCACTTATCTAAAATTCCACATTACAATTTTGTGATGGAAATTTTGTGCGTCATGTCGTGATCAGTTGAAGTCACTGAAGATTTTTCTCTACAGTGCACTTTGAACAGTGCGAGTGGATTAACTATGGTGTTATGGGTAACACTTGGTTAACACCTGTGAAGGAATTGCACACGACTGTGAAGTAAACACGGAGACAGTGAGAACATCTTATCTGAAAGCCCAGGACTGTTATAGCCAATGCAGGATGCTGTTCTTAAGAGGATGCGGTGGCTTTATCCTGCAGTGAAAGTGAACGGTAGTTTGGTTTGCATAAGTAAAAAGGAAAAGAACAAGCACACATCCATACTGAAAACACGCGCACACACACGTAAAATTACATTTGTATCTTGAGGATACCATATTCTAGCATTAACTGCTTAACGTACATCTGCCGAATCGAGGTTTTCAATATTTTTTGGCTCGTACCTTAATGTAGGAAAATGACTACATTAATGTTATTGATCTAATTTTTGCACTTTTTTTTTATTTTAATGCATTATGTTCATAATATAAAATGAATATATCCTAGTAGAAAGTGGAATTTCAAGCAAGAATTCTTTAGTCACTCTTTGCAGTTGCTAAATGTTTAAATGCCCCTCTACTGGTTATAACATGAACTATATGGGGGCTACATAGATATTTATACCCTATGCAATGAGCGCAATATATATATAGTGAGCAGAACACGATTATGGAATTAGTTCTAACTTTGTAGACAAGGCTATTGGGAAAAAATACAAAGGAAATTACTCAAGTGTGAAGACAGGTTTTACGACTTTTTTTTTTTTTTACACAGGAATGGACAATTATAGCTGATGTAAGAGCAAAGAAAACATTACTGTAGGTAAATAAACAAAGAATAAATCAGAAAGATTAAATTTCATGAGAAACCCATTATTTTGCAAACTCATTACCATTTAAAGTATTAATCTTTTAAGCAATTGAAATGTTACGGTCATTTTTAGAGACTGTGACGGCAGTGAGGTTACATCAAGGCCATCCACTCACACTCACCTTCTGCCACATGTAGGCTTCCCGGAGTGTGATGATCTCATGCGCTCGGTGATCTCCCTGTACAGCACACAACACGCACACAATCTTTTCATCCTGTTTGCAGTACAACGAACCCTCCTGTCCATGTTCCTTACATCTCAGCCTTTCCACTGTCACTGTGTCCCTCTTTCCTGATTCACATGCACTCTGCTCTCCGTCCTGTTCCTCCATCCCTTCACCTCCAACCCCGGTAGCCTCGGCCTCCTCCGGCTGGTTCTCGTTTGCCTCGGCTTGAGCACCGACATGAGCGTTGGCGTTTAATCCAGGTTCTGGCGGGTTGTAGGGCAGGAGTTGATGTCTGGTGCTGCGTGTGTGCTTTTCAGCATGGACCATGCAAAAGGCAAAGCGGCAAATCACACACATTTGCGTAGCCGGCTGCGGTTCGTCTGGTTCACACGCGTCACACGTGCCATCCATCTGGGGCAGGTCGTCTTCGTCATCACATCTATCCCGGCATGCTCCTGGAGGGTTCATATTGGAGCAAGGGAAAAGGAGGGGAAGCTGTCTAGGAAAAGAGAGAGTGGTCCCAGGGATGCCTAGAGGGAAAAAGAGCAATTTAAAAATAGCCACAGCTCAGGGGACACGGTAAACACACAAAGAACAAATGTACTTTACTCAGCTTTCCACAGCTGAGCCCAAGCTCACTGCACTAAATCACTCTCTGACTGTTCCCTCCTCCTCTACTAACAGAAACAGATAGACTGAGACTGTAAACAAAGCCTGAAGTTCTAAAATCATCCAACCTGCAGCTCTAATAGTGCTGCAGTTAAGTTAGTCACCTGCAATTCAGCAGCTCTGAAGTCCAAGCTGGGACTAAAGTCTGTAACTATTGCACAGATCTAGTCAAAATGGAGTCTGGGCAAAGGAGGGGGCTAAAGGGCATGTAGGCACCACTGAATAGTTTTTTTTAATCACATGGAATCTGGTTAATTTAAAGAAACTGTATAGCAGGTTGAGGGAGTGTAACGTATCGCTATGCGCTGGTGTAAAAAATGATCCATGGAGATTATTTAGAAAATAGACTTTGCACAATTCAGTAAGTAAAAATCCAAGTAAAAGTCTAAGTGGAGTTTGAAGTCCATGTCAGTGAGATGAGTGCGCTAAGTGTAGTGGGGAGCTTCCGAAAGTGGTGCAAGACTTTGTTTAGGGACGTCCCAAGTACAATTTAAAGTAAAGGTTCTACTAGAATGGCGTGATGAGGTCTGATGTCAAACGGAGGACCATTACCACCCCAAGAAAGACAATACCAGCATTAATAGCAATGGGTGTTATTTGTTTTATACCTCAGTTAGTTGCCAGTGATTCCACTGTTTCGTTTATTAACGAATGACATGTTATACTTTTTAACCAATTATAGTTTATATTTAATGTCAGGCAACCTCCGCAAGACAGGTTAGTTTCTGCTTTCATATATTTTACACCAGGTATAATTAGACATTCCTGCATTAGCCTCTTTTTTCCCCCTTTCTTGAGAGCCACTGTTACAGTGAATAGAGAGAAGCCAGTTGAGGTGGTTTGGACACATTACTAGATTATATCTCATGGGAGGCTTGCCCTAGGAGGAGCTGGAATGTGCGGCTGGGGACAGAAAAGTCTGGGCTGAGCTTCTCAGCTTGCTGCCACTGCAACCCGTACTAGGAAAAGAGGAAGAAATGAATGAATGAATGAATGAATGAATGAGACCAAAATATGAAGCTTATCATATCACTGAAAAACTGGAAAGTGAAAATTCCTCTGTCCTGAGGACTCTCCCATGGGACAAGACACAGAAAATCTACTGTTATAAACACGACGCACATTTCTCCAACCATATCAGTGACAATATTTTTCTTTGTTAAATAATACTTTTTAATTTGCTTATTGTACTTAGATTAAGATCGTCCCTCATACGTGTTCCTCAGAAAAAATAATATATTCCAATGAGCAAATTCACCTTAACCTACCATTTGAAATACAGCTAGCACTATAAGCAGACATAGTGTCACAGAAAATCAACATGTTCAGACTGATCAGACCTGAGACTCCAACAGATATATATCCTGTATAAATATCATTTTCAGATTCTGGCTTATTAGTTGCTATTGCGATGTTGGTTTGCATTTTAACATGTTTCAGTCTGGTTTTAACCCATGGCTGTTTTGATTAGAAGTTGGAATATGCTTTTACCAGCTGTGAATAGTGAGGACACACTCAAGTATCAGTTTCTATATCAAATGCACACAGACACCTGATGACTCCTGCTGTGACAAAAATATCACATAGTATATTATAGAGCTAAGAAATTACACAATAATGTCAAAATGTACAAATCCTACAGCAAAGGTTTAACAAAAAAAATGTAAGACGAAGTTTAAAACTGGATTTCTGGTATGAAAAAGTTTAAAGTGTGACATACTACCAACTACAAAATACTGTGCTTTATTTAACACTGCACAAGTGAGCTTTATTTAACACTGCTTTGATTACTCCTTAAACTCAAAAGACACTTTGGCAGCTTCAAGAGTACATCACTGGCTTTGGTGACTACACATCTTTTATAGCAGTTTAACTGTATTTATAAATATTTTATAATAGTTACTAAATCATGATATGGCTTTTAAATGATATGGGTACTAAACTAAGACTATGAAGTGTTGAAATCCTCAGCGTTACCTCCAAAGTCTAATGCCCTGGCTCTGATGTTGTACTTGTGTCCTCAGGACACATATTTTGGTTTGCACACAAGGTTTTTAGGGTATCTCATGTCTCATGTGGGGTTTCAAAAAGGTCCCCTCTATGCACCCTTAAAGAGAAGCTCACATCAAAAAGCACTCTGCAGCGAACTCTGACCCAAAAGCCTTGCAATTATGTTCAAGGACCAATCACAGCAGATGGATTTGGTAAGAATGGAGAGCAGCAAGGTGAATGAAACAACAGAAAAGATTACAGTTTTATCCTACACTCGTGTGTGTTATTTTGACTTGCGATTACATAGCATCAGGTTCAAACAAACTCAAGCAAAATGATTGATTAAACTGAGTATGGTCACTTATACCAGCTTATATCGATAACATATTTAACATGATTATCTTCACCAAGGAGGTCATGTTTTCAACAGGGTTTGTTTGTTCGTCTGTTTTTGCTTGTTTGTCCGTCAGGTTTTAAGCAGGATTGCATAAAACCTACCTAATCAATTTCCATGAAATTTGGTGGCAGGGTGCAGCATGGGCCAAGAAAAGAGCCCATTAAATTTGGAGCAGATCCGAGTCCTGAAACGGGTCTATGAAATTAGTTTCACTCCTGCTAATGTTTCAGAAGTCTGCGCTCAAGAGTGCCATATATCTTAAAATCCAGTGAATGGCAATAAAGTTCAATTGTGACAAAACATAGCCAATGTAGAAAAATGATGACTACGTTGGAAATATACCCAGACATTTAAAGTGGCTGCGGTTGCAGATCTGCATATCACAGAAGGGTCGACGATCGTCCTTGATGGAGCACGGATTTACGCTCCATGTGCCCTTCTGGTTTTACATGGAACGATTGCATGCAATCAGCATTTTTCACCAATCTACATCAGTTGAATTTGTCAGTCTGGTCTTTCTGCCATTTCTGTTTTGGTGAAGGAATTGACAATATGATTATGAAACTCATTTGTCTCACAATGGAATGGTCTCCTTGCAATCAATTATTTCTAATTATTTTCTGTTTGGAGCTTGTAGAGACGATCAGCAGAAATGTTCGAGTAATGACAATGAGCACAGCAAGCAACATTTAGGCATTCAATAAAACCTTGAGGACTGTTCCCAATGTTACATTTTTTACTCTCACTCCCAAAGTACAGCTGTTTATCGAAACTGAAATGTCCTTGAAAATGTACATTACTCAAACACATGCAACTATTTCAAAACCCTATACAAACGGGCACCTAAAATTCAAAAGTTCAACGAAAGACAGTTCGAACTAGCTGCTAACTTTTGTTCACTTTCCAACCATTGAAGTTGTAAAAAACAATTACATGAATGCTAACCCTACCCCTAATAACAACCTAGCTTTTTTGTGTGCAATCATGAACCTGTATGGATATTGGAGCCCTGGGAATTATGAGCTGATCCAGTACATGATACTGATCTGATACGGATGTCCTGTAGTAACCCAACCTACAAGCATCTGCACGTCTGCTGTTAGGAGAAACCCCTGAGACGTGTTGATGTGTTTAAGATCTGCATCGTTCCAGGCAACACCTCCGCACGTTCAGAACACCGGTGGACTGATTTCTCCCGGGATCAGCTCAGATACTGATAGTACATTACAGGCTAGGAATAAACAAATATTGCTATCATCAGGACGCTTGTTAAATCTACACATCACGTCTATAATAATCAGTTGTTCCTGGTCAGGTCTGCAGGGGATCCAGAGCCTATCCTGGAAATTTGCTCCTTACACATGTGCTCCTTCCCTCTCTGTCACACACACACACACACACACACACACGCCCATCCTCCAAGTGCCCAACGTGAGGTCTTGACCTTCTGACGCCACTCAGTCCTTCTTTTTGTCTCTCTGCAGGACAATACATAGGAACAGAAAAAAACAACATGCTGCATCACCCTGCTTATTCTCATGAACGTCCCACAATCCCACATATTCTCTCTCTCTCACGCACGCACACACACACACAAACCCTGTCCATTTATAGCCTGTGTAAATGTCCAGGCCCAAGCCAAGCGCGCGCGCACACACACAGGCACGGGGGCGCGCCCGGCGCGCTCACCTGCGGCTGGCTGTGGTGGTGTGTAAACTCGCTGTAATCCTGTGAGCTCGCTGTGTGTGAGTGAAACAGCTCCAGTCGCGATTCTTGGTCTGTTTATTTCTCTCTCACTCGGCGTCTGGGTCTCAGCAGCTGAAGTGAAGCTAACACTTCCTTAGCATTGCTTGTGCGTCCTGTTCCTTCAACCTGATTTGCTTTCACTTTCCCGCTGAGTTTACTGAAGCGCTGCACTCCACTTCCGTGTTTTGCTCGGGCTTTTTTTTTAACTTCCTGTTTCTGTCGCTACAGATAGAGGCGACAATGAGACGGGGCGAGAGACATGCTCATACTGTAGAGGGAGCGAGAGAACAAGATGCTCTCACTACACACAGAGAGAGAGAGGGAAAGAGAGAGAGAGAGAGAGAGAGAGAGTGAGAGAGAGACATGCTCATACTGTAGAGGGAGCGAGAGAACAAGATGCTCTCACTACACACAGAGAGAGAGAGGGAAAGAG
>JAQLOM010000012.1:8990065-9001261 GCA_030068315.1 Chrysichthys thysi | reverse complement strand
AGATTTGTAAATCATTGCATTCTGTTTTTATTTACAATTTGTACTTTGTCCCAACTTTTTTGGAATCGGGGTTGTACTCAAGTGCTATAACAAGAGTACACGTAAGTTCATTACTTTCTCTCCCTGTACATTTGTGAAAGGTTTATGTTAATCTTTACATTCAAAATGTTTTCCAATATGATTTGTGACCCGTGCTGGCATAATGAGTCAGAATGAGTAAAGTGAGTTATGGTTACTTCCACATTGTCCATATAAACACCTTCAAAATGAGGCATGGTTTGTTGAAATCAGACAAGGAATTACCGCCTAGCAACTAGCCAATTTCGTTTACGTCTAATGGGGCTTGGAAACTCGCTTTCCATCGGTTCATAAAAGCGTCGTCGGGAATTCCATGTGTATTATCAGAAAGTAGAGGAGCTACGCTTCCCAATGATACCAAACATGGGTAGGGTTATTCCCCTGTCTTGCCGCGAGCGCGTGTTGAAAAACACGGATTTATCAAGGAATATTACGACAAAGGACTAATTAATGAAGACATACAAAAAGAACATTATGAACAAAACCTTAAAATACAAGTAGTTTGGGATGTTTTCTTGCTATTTTATCATGGGGATCAATAAACGAGGGCTTTATGGACTCATTTTTGAGAAAATATCGACTTCGACCGAAACCATGTTTTGCGCATTCCGACTCATTTTGCCAGCTCAGGTCACATTTCATACTTACTTAAGCAGTCAGACTGGCTCAGCTTGGCACAATGAACAGCAGGAGCTGATACTGTAGGCTCCCTGGTGTAATATGAAAGAGGCATCAGTTAAATGAAGTCTATGCGTGGAGTCTCGTTTAGCAGTAATGATGTTACCCAGCTAGCAGCAAGACACTGGTGTTGTTTTTGTTTTTCTTTGGAGGTCTGTCCTAGGTTCAGCGTGGATAGTCTTATAAGGCCAAAGTGTAACATGAAGCCAGGAAAAAGAATAAGAATAGAGGCAGCCAGACCTCCATATTAAATTAGAACGAGGGAGAATGTTTAATAGAAGCTAGAAATAAAGACCGAAATATGAAAGTGAAAATGAAATAAAGAAAGGGAGAGACAAACAAAAGAAAGACCGGCAGAGCTGGAGGAGGAGAGCGAGAATGTTAGTGCCAAAGAAAGAAAGGAGAGAGCGCCGGTGTTTGGGAGAGAGAGAGCGAGAGAGAGCATGTGTGTGTAAGAGGGAGGGAATGAAAGAGCGAGGGGTGATGTCAAACCAGCTGAGCTCAGAAAGTAAACAGCGCTCCGGAGACCAGCATGCCTTCAGCAGCACGGCTGCAGCGGCAGAGCCAGCGGCAAACCCGCACCTTCCCTCACACATCCCTGCTCTTCATCCTCCTTCTCATCTTCCTCCTGGTTTCTTCAGCTACGGCGTGGCCATATGGTAAGTGTCTGACTCCTATCTGTCCACTTCAGCCATCTCTGTGCCCAAGTTTTAATAAGAATCTCTACTTTATCCTTTGTTCCTGTAAAGACAGCATCAGCAGTCCTTTCTCTCCTTCTCCTTCCTCTTTTTTTCCTTCCTCTAACACGTTTTTGGATGACTCTTGTTCCAGAGAACTTGTGTATGGACTGCGTTGCTGTTGTGGCTGTCTTTGTTTTGAACTTCAGCTTGCTTCACGTCATTCCTCTTAGTCACACTTCAACAGTTAGGACACGTTAGAGAGCAAGTGGAAAATATTTATGCAAGACTGTTTCAGGATGTTCTTGACCAAAAAAAAAAAAAAAAAGTCACAAGACACCTCAAGTCACTCTTCAGGAATCCTGGGCAAATCCCTGTTCATGTTTTGAAGGGAATCACCTCCCTGTTGCCTTGTGTTAGTGGTTAATAGGGATCATGTTTTCTTGTGGTAACTTGGAGCATGCTGGTGTTTTGGATAACTAAAGTATCTGATGCAAAAATGTGAAGTATTTCCCCTTGCATGCCGGTACTGATTGTGAAACAAAACAAAACAAAAGATGATTCTGAATCTTGGCTCTGTCTAAATCGAGTACTGAATATTGCCTTAAGGAAATATCAGGGGTGTTGGACTCACTAAATGCAAGAGAAACAATTAGTGTCTCAGGGCTTGAAGCATTCTTTTCAATGGGTGACAAACTGGGTGTGATGCCAGGGTCAAGGATAAGCAACTTGGCTGGGAGTGTTCAAGGGAAGAACCAGCACTGAGACGGTCAACAGGATAGAGGTGACCTCAAAAGAGATGCCTCATCAGGATCATTAATCATCCCTTGCTCATTTCATAGCAGCTTTGGAGTACAGATTAAGGAAAGTGCAGTTGTCTCCGGTCAGTCTCAGAGCAGAACCTCATTCAGAAGTCTAAATGTACTTTCCGGTTCCTTTCAGGGATATAAATGACGCTTATTCGTATGGTCAATTCAAGGTGTTTTTTTTATTTTTTATTTATTTATTAGGGTCCGTTATGCATGCAGTAATAAAAGTCCATGTCTGTGATGGACAGCTGATCACAAACAGTTACTAACAGTGGCAGGTCAGATGCTACTGGCTGCTCGGTTGAAGCAGCGACTGTGCTGAGGTTGTGAACATCATGTGTGCTCTTACTGTCATGGTTTAAAATCCATAATAAAAGCAGACTTTAATAAATTAGCAGTTTAATCAGTGTGGTTGTGTCATGTATGCTATATTTCGTCTCATATCAGTGTTTTGTATTGTATATACAGTATTCTGCATATTTGTTTATTTGTTTTCCTGTATACTGGCATTTTATGGACTCTTTTAGACGCTCTGAAGTTCATTCACCTCTTTGGGCAGCTTTTCTTTCCAGTGGAATCGAACGAGCAAGAGTCGAATCTCGCGGTGTAAAAAACACACCCGAAGAAGTAATCGATTTCATCTGAAAGTTACGTCTTCCTCACATGTAAATAAATAAATAGGAGCTGGTGGAGGGGACACCATGGACACATTTCCTGTTGTTGCATTCAGCTAGTATGCAATTACCTTCGGAAACAGAAACATTTACTGTTTGAGTTATCCAGAGATATCTAAGTTTAAACATGGATAGTGTGTGTCTGTGTGTGTTGCGGTTCAGGCAATGCCCGCAGAAACCCAGAGGATTTTCCTTTTCCATGCCTGCTAAATCACTCAGGCATCAGTTAATCGCTAGCACAGCTGTAGCAAAGAGCAGAGCGCAGTGCTGCAGTCGGCTTTTTCCTCCACACGCCGTGTCATAACTGTTCGCTGGCTCACCGACTGTCTGCCTTCTCTCAGCGTTTCTTCCTTTTTCGCTATCCTTTCCACAAATGAATTTAAATCTTCTCCCTTTGACACTGAGGTCTTGTTTCTCTTTGCAGTTCTGCTCTGTGAACCAAAAAAACTCTCACATTTTAAAAAAGCAACCAAACCAAAACAAACCAATCAAGTCAACCAGATTTAACCCAGGTTGCTTGATTATTTCCCAATTTCCCACTTACTACCTTTCGACGAAAGGCACTTCTTTCTGTGTAAGAAAAGGCATGAAAAATGTGAGGGATAACATGAGCTTGTCCAACTCCCACTCATTTGGCTTCCCATGGCAACTAAACATGCTTGGAGGAGAGCATTAATTGCCGTAATCTGTTTCCTTAAACGGAGATCAAGGCCAGTTATGGTCAATTATATGGCTGTGGTATTACTGAAATTTCAACCTGTTCTCTTCCAAAACGTTACACAGTTGCACCACTCAGTAGCCCTGAATGAGCCAACTCCTTACAACATCAGTGAGGCATCAGAGCCGGAGGGAGCTCAACATCCATGACATAAGCACACTTTGTTAACTCAAATTGCACTTCCACTGAGAACTGCAGATGCAGAATTCAGCACCATCTGTGACAGTGTGCTCGTGTTTTGGCAGACACCAGAGTCATCAGCTGTAGTTGCTTACTTAGTGTTGGGAGCCATCCTGAAACAACTGCAGCAGAGAGAGCAGCCGGCAAAACAAAAGAGAAAAGATGAGACAAATCCTGGGAGATAAACAAAGGCCATGTGGCCTGGATGGCTTCATTGTACACAAAAGCATTCAGTCTCAGGGTCAAATGAAACACTGCATGGGGCTTCAGTAAGGTCACTATTCTAGGTTCATGCAAATCTAGAAAATGTTCATGACTACTATGCTAGCGAATCGGTTTTCTTCTATTACCAAAGTCCAAATATTTGTCCAACAAACAGTACAGAAAGTACACAACGGCTTTTGTGATGAACTAGTGAGCATATCCTTTTCAGTGCTTTAATAAGTTGCAAATGGGAGATGACCACAGGACTATTTTTAGTTTTGTGATGAATAAGCAAGTTCAAAATCCCGCAGCAGCTCACAGTCATCAGACACAGACTGAACAAAGTTCAGTATTATAGTACAGGTCTATAGTGAGGGTAAAGTTTTGGGTTTTTTTTTAGTTTAGCTGGGGTCACAGTTCACAAGTCCTGGAGGACAATTCAGTGGACTTTGTTCCCAGTGATACGATTAGGATCTGCATCCACTTTAAAACAGGTCTAAAATCATAATTGTAGGAGCGTGGAACATGTCTGCAGAGAGGCACTGGGAGAAGTTGTTGTTCTCTTGGTTGAACTTATGCGGTGGGAAAACTGCGGCTTGGCCAGTGTCTTATAAGACCTTTGGCCTGTGAAGCGGATGACTTCCTTGGTGGCGTGAGTTTGGAAGCTATTTTGACAGAAAATTTCTTGCTGCCGCAATCCTTCTCCATAAGCTGGTCAGAGCTAAGCAGAACACATCTGGAAAGCAGAAAAGTAGATTTTTTTTTTTATAATTTTCAATCCAGTGGCATTAAAAGAAAGATTTGCATGAATACTCTGGAATCTGAAGACCTGGAATGTGCACTTTGATGCACAGAACATTTGGGTTATCCAGGCCTAGAATAAGGTAATGGCCAGTGTACAGGGAGAGTGAGACGGAGAGAAAAGGGAGAAGATAAATGAGAAGAAGAAGAAAAAGAAAATGCCAGGCATCTTGAATGAATTGAATGGATACGAGGATAATGTAAGCAAGAGCCAAAAAAGGTCAATAAAAATGTATTAAACAAAGTCTATAAAACGTTTACTTAAATGTCAGTGTGGTGTGCATGAGTGAGCTGCATTTATGTTCCACATAGATTAAATTATTAGTTTCTTTTTTTTTTTGTCAAACCTTTTCCCTATTATAAGAAACAAATAATGGTTCTTTACAAAAATATCCAGTTAGGTCACAATAAGTGAAACACACACACTCACACATGCATGTACACACACGCACATGTACACACACACATACAGTACTCTTCATGCTTTCGGACATTCTCTCTGCTCGTAAAATACGGCAGCGGACTTGAGCTCTGTAATCTGGAGGCATTTTGCAGGTGTTGAATGGATGCCTGGGTGATGTGCGTGCTAACCTAAATATTACCCATTAGATTATAAAATGTTAACCTTTTTGCAGATAATGATGGGTGGGGGTGCTGAGAGAGGTGCATGATTTTAAGACCAGAAGGTCCATCCATTTGAGTTTTATGTCAGAAGGCCATAAAGTCAGCGAGTGCTGCATGTTGCAGATGTGCAGAAGTGCTCTTTGCTCTTTACATTGTCTCCAGTTAACAGTATGCTTGATCACTATACTTATAAAAAAATCATCGAGGGTAACATATTTTAGTCATCTTCACAGTGCTTGTACATTTGTTTGCTCTCTGGTAAAGGGTGATTTCAGCTATGACTTTAGCAATACAGACGCAATGCTAATAAATAACAGATTCTACTCTGAAGGCTTTAGTTAATGTTTTGTGACCACGTGACATAGAGATGCTTGGAATAATTATTCTTGATGAGTTTGAATCTAGTCAAAGGAAACCACATAAAGGGTCCCTAAAACAACAGTAAGTATTGTACACATTCATCTGAATGCATAAACCTTTTGGGATATCCTTTAATTGCATTTTGCATATATTTAAGAAGAAGTCAACAAAGTCCGAGCATAAAAACAGTAGAATTGTGTGTCTATGAATGCTATGCGATAGTGAGCCGTTTAGTGGCTTTCGTTACATATTGTATAACTGACCACTGGGCTCGATCAATAGAATGCACTTCGACAGGAAGTTAAAGAATATCCACAGGATGCCGAATATCATCACACTTATTTGGTCATTGTTCTTGTCTAGCAGTTTGCCTTATGAAGATGCCAGCTGAGACTTTCTTTTTCTTCTTGACTTAATCTTAACATTATTATCTGAACCACAGAGAGCATAAGATCCCATAAAGGACTCGCAAGTAACATAGTGCCGCATAGCACTCACACGGACATCGTTTCCCACCTGGTCTTAAAGGATTGTACCCCAGACAGATCTTTTAGATAATGTTCTGGATTAGATACACTTAGTCTTCTTCTTAAGCTAATGACCAACAGCCCTTTCACTTTGTTGCTTTAATGTTGGTCCCGAGTGGGACTACAGTATTCAACTATATACACTAATGCTAATCACTAGATATTTTTGGTTTTCGATGAGCGAGACATTAGAAACAAGGGGTCCATACTAATCTTGGCTTCAAATAGAATGTGTTCCCATAAATCTGTCACCATACCTGGCACACAGCACAGCTGAGATAAATGGTAAGAGGTAAAAATGTTCAACATTTATTCATCACAAATACATTTCCAGTCAGATGTTTATATACACGTGGGTGGTGTGGTGGCTTGAACTGTCACCTCACAGCACGAAGGTCCTGGGTTCGATCCCCTTGGTCGACCTGGATGCCTTTCTGTGTGGAGTTTGCATGTTCTCCCCGTGTTGTGTGGGTTTCCTCTGGGTACCTCGGTTTCCTCCCACAGTCCAAAGACATGCACAGAGGGGATTAGGCTAATTGGCGACTCTAAATTGCCCGTAGGTGTGAATGTGAATGTTAATGGCTGTCTGTCTCTGTGTGTCGCCCTGCGGTGGATTAGTGACCTGCCCAGGGTGTAACCCGCCTCTCGCCCGAAGTCTGCTGGGATTGGCTCCAGCTTTCCCCCTGCGACCATGAACAGGATTAAGCAGCAGAAGGTGAATGAGTATTTACATACACTCATCATAGACATTAATGTTTTCAGTGATTTCTTTGAAATGTTCATTTTCTGGAGAAGAATGATCATACAACATACATCTTTAACCAAAAAAAAAGTTTTCTGAATTTAACACAAGTTATACGTCCCTTAGCGAGTTTCACCTTGACCAGATGGTTTTGACAGACATCAACAAGCTTCTGGTTGAATTCAAGTTGAATATTTCACCACTCTTCTTGGCAGAATTATAGAGTTCAGTTACACCTGTGGGTTTCCTGGCAAGGACCCGAAGCACATCCCACATATTTTTGATAGGGTTGAGGCCACAAGTTTGTTTTTCGGGTTAATTCCAGCACCAGCTTTGATGTGTGTTCGGGGATATTGTCATTATTATTCATTAATCCATCTACTTTGTTTAACCTTTAACAGGTGCTTCAGTGTTCTTGAGGTTAAACGCTTCACCTTTACGCCTCCAAACAAGCCTCTGTTCACTCTATCTTTGTCCAAGCTTACTGTACAACTTTGTTACAGAAGGCTATTTTTCTTTGTCCATGTAATCAGCTGCAAACCTCAGTCGAGATTGATGGTGTTGATTTAAGAGCAGGGGTTTCTGTATTGAATGGCATCTTTTCAGTGCATAGTTATGTAAATCTTGCTTGATTGTAGAAAGTGTTCCAGCAGCTTCCAGTTCATGACAGATCTGCTCCTTGATGGTTCCTGGGCTGTTCCTTACCATCCAAACCACTTTCAGCTAAGCTGAGGGTGTCAGCTTGGGTCTTTTTCCAGACCATGGCAAAGTGTCTACACCGCCAAATAACTTGTCAAACAACCCTTTTTATTTTGTGCACAGAGCAGCTACCAGCTGTACCAGCTGTTTGACCCTGTATGCATAATTTTGACCCTGAAATGATTTCAGAAAACCCAAAATAAACGAAAAGTTTGTGCGTCAAATTTTCTGTATTAAAGATATGCTTTACATTCTGCCCCCAAAAAAGAATGGTTCATAGAAACCAGGCCAAGCTTACCATGACATTTATGTCCATTATGTATTATTAACGGTACCATAATGCATCATTGTATAAAGTCTTTAACACTTTATCATAGAAATTTCCAGTTGTCATCTAAATTGCGTGTACTTTGTATTTGTCTTGTAGTTCTGAGAGTTCAACAGCTTTCACTCTGGGAGAAAAGCCCAGCCCAGGGAACAGCCAGACTAAATCAGACACAATCTCTCAATCAATCAATCAATCAATCAATCCCCCCCTCTTCAGAAATGTCTGACACTACGAAAATAATTGGGTTCAGTTCAGTTAACTTCAGGACTACATACTGTATATAGCTAAAACTACAGTATGTGGTCACCTGGCTATCACGCCCATATGTGCCCGCTCCAAAACCCCACTTTAAGATGGTCCCCACAATGAAGTTAGAACAGCCTCCACTCCTCTAGGAGGCTTTTTACTGTGTTTGGACCGTACTTTATACAGAAAGGCACTATCACACTGGAACAAGTTTTGAGCCCTATAGTTCCAGTGAAAACGTAATATGTTAATGCTACAGCATACAAAGACATTCTGTTGAACTGTGTGCTTCCACCTTTGTGGCAAGAATGTGGTGAAGTTTCACATATAGGTATGATGGTCAGGTATCCACATAGATTTGGCAATATACTGTCACTTTCAGGTAAAACCAAATCCAAGAAAAAGGATTTGTTCCTGATCTCTCCCTTTGGCCTCTTTAAAATGCTAATGGGTGGCCCATAATGCCATGCTTTTATTTATTTATTTATTTATATTTTCTGACATTTGACCCCTAAAGTCAAGTTTGTAAGTTTAAACCGCCACTGTAGGTCACTGAGCAAGGCCCCTAAGCCCTCTCTGCTCCACAGGTGCAATACTATATCCCTCCCTGAGCTCTGACCCGAGCATCTATGCTAGGAAAAGAGAAGGACGAGGAATTTTACTGTGCTGTAGTTATATGTGTGGAAATAAAGGCTGTCTTTCTGCCTAGATGGGATTTTTTTTTGCGCTCCTTTTCTAAATATACTAAAAGTCATTCAACTTTAATAATTGTTAACATAGCTCTACATTTTATTTCATGTAATCAAAGTGGTGAGAGCCTTGCATGATCCATACAAGCCCCTAAAAGGTTTTAACTTGAGCCTGGTCCTGCCTCTGATTTGGTATGTTTTTTAAAAGCCTGTGCTCTATTTCTTCAGAAGACGTGATTACTGACGTCTGAGTCATGCATGATAAAGTGCTTGCAGTGTTTGGATCTAAAGTTGGCTAGCTTTCTCTGCTTAACACAAAAATAACGTGACAACATGGATTCACGTCAGCCGAACGTCCACGTTGCCCAAGAATATTCTGTGATGAATCATAATTCGTCTGTTTGCCAGAAGGAGAAGTCACAGTTCATACCACAACAACAATAACAACACGGCATGGGATGTTGCCATGGGAGATGTGGAGTTGAGCTAAGAAGGACTGCTCGGTGCTGCAAATCAAAGCTTCTGTTTTTCTCTGTTTTCTCATTCCATGGCTGAGGTTCCCCCTCTCAGCTGAGAGCATTTAAACTGCAGGTTTAAGAAGGTACTTCAGCCTCTGAGATTTCACATCTCACGCTTAGGACAAATGGAAATACAGTGTGGCCCAATAGATATTTAGATTTCAGCTTAATTTACTTTATCATTAGATAAGCAGTTTCTATAGTTTTTTTTTTGTTGTTGTTTTTGAGGTTATTTCTTGTAAAATGCCTGACATGCCCAATAAGCTGGAGAGAACAGCATTCCCAGGAACTATGACTGTGTGCTTATTGAACTGCAAACACACCCACCCACACCACACACACACACACCCACACCACACACACCCACACCACACACACACACACCCACACCACACACACCCACACCACACGCACGCACACCACACGCACGCACACCACACACACCCACACCCACACCACACACACACACACCCACACCACACACACCCACACCACACACACACGAGCACACACGCACACACACACACATATAAAACAAAAAAACCAAAACAAAACCAGCTTTCCTTCTGGGGATCAGCCAAACAGCACCATATGGTCAAAACAGTCAGATATTCATATAAACACATCTATAGTCACTTCTGTAAGGAAACGGAAACTATATGAGGTCATGCTACACCAATAGATTTTGTTAGCTAAAAAAACCTTCAAATTCCCACTCATGAAATACAAGTTATTATACTGCACTAAATCATTCTTTTACTGTTTACACTGTGCTTACACTACACACATGCTTCGCAGCAGTGAGGTCATGTTAAAAATACAGACAGGCAAGTCGAATAGCAAATCACATTTTGGTCCAAGTCTGGTGAATCTTACTATATATACACGACACTTCACATATCACTCTTAATCAATATCTTGCCACCTGCAAAACACTTATACCACCTCTACATGCATATTTTATTCTTATATTTAAAAACAAAAAAACCTATTCTTTACTGTCATTGCATAGGATACAATGAAATTAGTTGGCATTCTATTTTATTTTTATATTCTATATCATTGTAACATGTAGACCTGTAATCATATTCTATTTGGAATACTTTGTTTATTAAAAGTAGTTTATTTATAAATGTGTATCCTTTGCACCATATGTACATTGTTAAACTGGAGTCATGCTGTCTCGTCTCAGTGTATATGTGTATATAGCTGAGATGGCAAAAGATTTTATTGTGACTTTGAAGTCCACATGGGTAGAAAAACAACCTCCAGTGTCGCAAACATTTAAGGTTGCCAAATCTTCATGAATGTACTACACATTAATTCATTTTGTCTTACAGACTACAGATATCTGTATAACTTTTGCCCCGGGCCAGAGTGGAATGTAATGTGTAGAGGATGCTGCGAATACGATGTGATCCGATGTAAATGCCCTCTTCAGGGTACACAAGTGGGATATGCCGTTCCATGCTGCAGGAACGCTCGCCATGAATGTGACCCCTGCATCGTCCATCCAGGTAAGTCAGGCCTCCAGCATCACAAACAAATTTGATATCAGAGTCGCAGAAATATGTATGTGTGTGTGTGTGTGTGTGTGTGTGTGTGTGTGTGTGTGTGTGTGTGTGTGTGTGTGTGTGTGTGTGT
>JAQLOM010000012.1:8963957-8974933 GCA_030068315.1 Chrysichthys thysi | reverse complement strand
TGTGTGTGTGTGTGTGTGTGTGTGTGTGTGTGTGTGTGTGTGTGTGTGTGTGTGTGTGTGCGCATGAACCCGAGTCCTGAGTTAGGGGATGGTTGGGCGTGAGGCTAGCGACCTCACCCTGTAGAATGTGCTTCGCTACTAAAATGTCAACCCAGACCCGTGGGGGCCGCTTGGCACCCTGTGTGCTGTATGGCATGACCAGGCAGAGATGACGACGACTTTTATTGAAAAAAAATATGAATTGGATTTATTTTCTATACATTTAAATACACTTTCCTTGCAATGTTTATAAAGGACTTCCATCTGGAACATTCTGATTCCCTGGAAGTTTTGTAACGGGAAAATATAAATAATGTATTTCTTTCTTTTTTTTTTCACTTTGTGTATTATTGTTGCAATTAATTTATTTTAAACTGGCTACTTAAATCGGCATGTGGGAAGGTTTTGCATCCTTCATTAAAAATGTAAAAAAAAAAAAAAAGGACCAAAAACAAAAATAATACATAACTTGTTGGCAAAATCAATAGCATCTTACACGTCTTTTAAACATGTACTAACAGAAGGAGAAGAAGTGATATCTGTGCTTAATATATTGAAGCAGTTTAATGCAAGAAAATTGGATGAACCAAAATGAGGCTGATTTCATCAAAGATGTATACAGTCAAGCCCGAAATTGTTCATACCCCTGGCAAATTTTGACTTAAAGTTACGTTTATTTAACCAGCAAATTGACTGGAAATGACACAGGCTTCTCCCAAAACATAAGACGATGTACAAGAGGCATCATTGTAGAAAAAAAAATATTTCTCAGCTTTTATTTACATTAAAACAAAGAGTGACATGTCCAAAATTGAAACCTAAAAGAGTTGGAGCTTATCACTAAAGACAATTATAGGAAGCGTTTGACTGCTGTAATAGCCAATAAAGGCTTTTCTACTGATTATTGAGAAGGGTAGGAATAATTGTGGAAATGTCACTTTTTGCTCAAATGTAAATAAAAGCTGAGAATTTATTTATTTATTTTCCCACAATGATGCCTCTTGTACAGCATCTTATTACCTTCTGGGAGATGCCTGTCTCATTTCCAATCAAGAAGGTTGGTTGCTGGTTGAATAAAAGTACCTTTAAGTCAAAATTTACCAGGGGTATGAATAATTTCAGGCTTGACTGTAAGAAAAAAAAAAAGAAATATAGGCATTTAAATATTTAAAAATGAAATTACAAACATTTAAATAAATGGTTAAAAAAATACACAAAGTAAACAAAAAAAAGCATAAGCATAAATAGTCGAATGAGATGTTACACACACACACACACACACACACACACACACACACACACACACACACACACACACACGTTTATAATATACATCTTGAGTTTCAAGATGTATGGTACTATATAAGAGTATATAGTAATAAGTATAATAAGTGAGTGAAGATATGCATCTCCCCCTGCAGTGCTGGAGTGTAAGAAGCCTGTACCACCAGACCATGGCTTTTTGGAGAGTTTGGATGTGAGGGTCGGCGGTCAGGCTGTGTTTCGCTGTGATCCAGGTTTCATGCTAAAAGGCGCCCACATGGCCACCTGTCTGCTGGACGGCTCATGGAGCACACCGATGCCATACTGTGGTAAGCCGCTGGTAAAGCAGAATCCAAAGAAACTAGCTAATGGGGTATACTTATGGTATATGTGAGGTATACATGGTAGAATGTGCATGATTAAATGACAAATTAGAGCCTGTCTCTGCAAATGTTTGCCTCATTAGATTGCCCAACAAGTAGCAGAGGATGTGGATTTGGCATGTTTAATGCCATTTAATTGCAGGTTGTCTTATATCAATGCAGCTTTTAAATTTCTTTTAAATGCAGACTGAAACCCTTTTTGTTATGACTGTGATCTTTCTTGATCTCTTTCATACACATGCATTTTCATGTGTTTGATAGGCTGTGTATTTGTTGTCTCTTTAGTACCTGAAAAGAATTGCATCATCCCAACCAAACCAGCACATGGAGACCACTTCCTAGTTTATGGTCCGAACGATGTGCTCATTGCGCTTCAGTATCTGTGCTATAGACCATACACACTGGTTGGAAATCCTCAAAGAACCTGCCTGGGCAACAACACATGGAGTGGAACAGCACCCATCTGTGTCAAAGGTACAATTTCATCACAGACTAAAAGTAATGGGGGGAAAAAGTTTACTATGGAGTACATTTACAACATGGAATAATGAAATAATGTTTATGTAACCTCATAACTTTTTTTTCGCTAATGTCAGTATTTTAAGAGAGTGCAACAAAAGCCTGATGTTCATTTATGAAGTAAAGGTCTTAAACAATTAGTCTTAGTTTTATTGTTTATTATGGCCTGTGTTCAGAAACGGATCCTTTTTTTTTTTTTTTTTACTTTTAGAGCCCAAAACATGGGTATATCCGACAGTGAGCCAGACTTACTAGTGATTCACTCAGGAAAATGGACTCATGTTAAAAATAGCATTTAACTGACAAAATCCTCTGCTTTAGACAGACTCTGCTATTCTGTCTGAGAAACAAATTCTGTCTTTCTGAATAGTTCGTAAGTCTGTAGTAATACTGAAGTTCTGAATACCAATGTAAGCATCATCACTACACCTGCTTGACTGAACTCTGAATACAGCACTGTTAGTGATTTATATCTTCCTAATGGGGCAAAGTGATATCAAATTAACCTTTTAATATATTTAAATCTGTTTCCAGAGGGCATCATGCCTGTACCAGATAAAGAACAGGACATACGGAAAGGTTCGGATGTCGGAAAAGACAAACAAACTGACTTCACAGATAAGACGGGAATCGAGAAAGAGAAGACTCCAGACAAAACAGCTAGCCAGGAAACACCAATAAGTGGGAAGGACAAGTTTGGCTTAGACATAGACGTTGGTAAAGGCCAAGAGGTGGACAAAGGCATAGGGAAAGACCCAGGCAAAGACACTGTTAAGGAAAAACCTACGGTTGGAAGCAAGGACAAAATTAGTGGCAAAGATCCTGACGATAGCATGAACACAGTCCGGAAAAAAGCCTCTGACAATGGGAAAATCGTTCACTACTTGGACAAAGATGGAGATTTGGACAATGCAGAAAAAGTAATAATAGACCCAACCAATGATTTGGACACAAACATTGTAGATATTGTGCTAATTGAGGACAAAGGCACGATTAAAGAGACCAACTTACACAAGGCTCCTGAAAAAGATAACAAAGAAACAGTGACCGAAATACCCCAGTACACAATAGTTAGTCTGAGAAAAGATGAGAAAGATGAGAATGTGCCTTATAAAATAGACACTTCAAGCACAAGCGACACCAATGAGACTGTAGATAGCAACGATATCGAAGAAAGCCTGCAGACAATGCTTCCTAAAGAAACTCCAAAGATTCAACCACAAGCTCATGAAGATAACAGCACAGAGAGAACCATTGTCCCAACACAGGGCCCTGACACTGAGAGAGTTACATCTGGGGAGGCACGGCAAGGTGTGGACCATGAAAAAACGACAGGACCAGACCCAGAGAGTCCAATCAAAGAAAAGCCTGAGACAGATATGGGTACGAGACCTGAACCAGAGAGCCGGCACACTGAGAAAGACGTGGAAAACCTCAGCATCATTGGTAATCTCCGATGTTTAAGCACTTCATGGTACAAAACGCATTCAAAGTATATTGAATGTCCACTCATGTCCCTGTTTTCCCTCTTTCTTTCAGAGGCTGAGGGCAGGAAGTGTCCCCCACCCCCTCGGCTATACCATGGTTTCTACGAGTGGGTGCCTGGTGCGGATCCCGAGCTGGTGGAGTTCTTCTGCAACCACTCGTATGCTCTGAGTGGCAGTGCTCGCAGGACCTGCCAGCCTAATGGCACCTGGAGCAACACACAGCCCATCTGTGTGCGGGGTATGAGCTGGCTCAGTGCCTTCCTACCAGAATGAAACCTGGCCCACTTAGATTTCGAGGAGATAACTGTCTGTCTGCTGGTGATGCAAATTCAAAGCACTTTTTGTGCGCCATATCAGTTGACTAAGATAGGATTATATGACATATTCTTGTATTTGTGTGTGCAGCCTGCCGGGAGCCCAAAGTGTCAGTCCTGGTGAGACAGAAGGTCCTGCCCCCGCAAGTCCCATTTAGGTAGATATACTCAGACCTTCTCTGACTCATGGAGACCTTACAAATGAATGGGATGAATTAAAGGGAAACTCTTTGTCTCTCTTTGTCTGTTATGCCGCACGGGACATTGAGTTGCCATGATTTGGGTTCCCTTGTTCTTCTGACTGAGCACCTTTAATCTATAACAAAGCATTCCTGAGGGTGTGGTCTCTTCCAGGATGACTCTACCCCATTCATATTGTACGAGCGCCGAACAGTTTGATGAATATATAAATAATGTTAATCATGCTCTATACCATGGGCTTTACATGGTATCTTACTAAGACGCTTTAGGTTTTCTTTCCGTTAATTTGTCACACACACACACACACACACACAGGCTCATATAGGTAAGTGATAAGGATGTACTATTTACTTAACCAGCTAGTGACTTTAGTTAATGATTCTTTAAGTGATACTCAATTCATTCACATTTCATCCATATGCACTCAGTTATTAACCCTTTCGATGCTGGAAAAAACCATTTATTTATTTTTTTTTTTTACTTTGCCCCCCAGTGTTGAATATTTTGTGCGAAAATTCGGACAGTCGCTTTGACTTTGCACCAGTAGAAACTGTTGAGATGGTGTTATCTTTGCATGATGCGGCAGAACAAGTGGAAGCTTGACGAGTTTTTGCCCTTGTAGACGGCCCTGCAGTTTCAGTTTCAAGAGTGCTAGAAGCCCTTGCAGTTTCGGAGTCACTCTCGCTATCCATCTCCGCATTGTCAAAATCATTGTCAGACAGGTCGGATATATCATCCAGCACTAATGTCAGAACCTCCTCCTTGCTAAACTTTCCTTTCTGTGGCATTTTTACTGTGTATCGTAATATAGCTTATCAACACCGTGCTCCAGATGGCACTCTGACACACAACAAGAACAATATATTACTAGAAATTACCTCGTGTGTCGCCACCTAGCGAGTACAATTGAACTATTTAATTTTGACGACTTTTGTATGCATGGCCGTAGCCCCAGACCCCTAAATGTCGACTTTAGTCGACTCCCGCACCAAAAGGGTTAAGCACATCACTCACTAAAGAATGAGGTCAGCTTTGGACAGATAAAGCATGAAAAGCATTATCCTCTGCCTACCCTGTAGTTAGAAAGTGATTTGTCCCCATTTACTTCTTTTTTTCTTGCAGGAAAACTCCTGTGCATAAGTTTTACTCTGCCTCAGGCTTGACAAAAGTCTTCAGTCCTGTGAGTCCAACTAAAGGACCCCCAACTTTGCCTCCACTTCCCCAGGGTTTCCATCACCTTTACACACACCTTGAGTATGGGTGCATCTCACCCTACTACCATCACACTGGGAGCACTCGCAGAACGTGCCTCAAGACAGGCAAATGGAGTGGCCGCCATGTCTCCTGTTCGCCAGGTGAGGGAGCAGAATGCAATATAAAACACACCTAAGGACTCCAGGCTAAACGTGCTCTGGAAAGATTGTTTATTCAGTATGTTTCTACACGTGTTAATATTTAAATGTATGTGCTATTGAATAAAATCTTGTATGAGCAGCTATAAAAAAAAAGGGAAAAAATGGGCCACCCTTTTGCTGGTTGGAAAAATAAATTAAAGTAGGGCATCTTACAGGATGTAGAACCCTGTGAGAGAATGTCATACCGTAGAAAAGCACGACACACACCCATCCCTTCAGTGTTGCTCACACCTATGGGAAAACACAGGAAAAGAGGACCAGACAGAGATCTTCAGGATTAGATTAGGCTTTTATTGTATTATTATTACGATTCATTCCTCTGTCCTCTTGTCCTGACTATATGCTCTTTTTTTTGCATTCTCTGTATGCCAGTGTGTGGCAAGTTGCCGAACTTTGATCCACAGCATCCAACAGACTCTCACTGGCCATGGTTGGTTGCTATCTACCGTCGGTCTGGCCATGATCAAGGAGAAAAGCTGGGGAAAGCGACTAGCCTGGGGAAGGATGCAGATCTGATGTTTAAGGAAGATGATGTGTCTTTAGAGAACTGGCAGCTGGTTTGCAGTGGAGCTCTGCTTAATCAGCGTAGCGTGGTGGTGGCTGCGCATTGCGTCACTGATCTTGGAAAAGTCTACCCCCTGGACGTGTCGAAAATACGGGTGGTGCTGGGAAAACATTACCGCAGTGACCTGCACCAGACTAAGAGCTTGCAACACGTCAGGGTGAGAAGGACATCAGGGATTTGGGGGAAGGGTTGGAATTGAGTACTCAGCACTGTGACTGACCTTGAAACAAGGTGTAACAAGAGTGATAAAAAAAATCGTTTCACTTTATCACTCTCTCACTTGCACTGCCCTGGTAATTTGAAGGGGCTTTTTTTGTATTCATTTTGTTTAGAATGTTAATGAAAAAAAAGAGAGAAATTTAAGGTCAGTGTGCCCGTGCTAATGTAAATGTCACGACGATATTGCTATAAAAATAGTTTAGGTCAGTGCTATGTAGTAAAGAGCTCAGGAGAATTAAAGATAAGTCTGTTGTACTCTTGGGGTTTTTTTGGGTTTTTTTTACTAACCAATACATTTTAATTCATCTTTCATTTCATAGGTGTCCTCCATTACTGTACACCCTAATTATGACCCTCTGGTACTAGACTCTGACCTGGCCATCCTCAAACTGTTGGATAAAGCTCGTATCAGTGAACATGTTCTGCCCATCTGCCTCCCAACCACCCGCGATGGACAGGAAGAGGCTCTCCCCAAACAGGCCATAGTGACGGGCTGGTCCCTCATTCCTGACGCCAGTGCCGGGGACAGTGAGAGGGCACGTGTGGGCACAGTGATGCTGGGCGACGTGGTGCACTGTGAGCAACAATACGCCCAGTATGGCCTTCCCATCAGTGTCTCTGAAAACATGTTGTGTGGGCGCTTGGGTCCTGGAGTCAGTCCTTCTAACATCTGTCCAGCTGAGACTGGAGGGGTCCTGATTGCCCCACCCACTTCCTCACCTGGCCTTGGTTCGTCACTGTTACCAATCCCAGCGCAGGAGTGGAAGCTCCTGGGACTGGTCAGTTTTGGGTATGACTCGCTAGACTGCAACCCAGAACTTTATACAGTCTACACACACATATCTAACTTCCTTGATTTTTTTGAGAGCAATATGAAGTAAGAAAACATTTGTAACTTAGTTTCTCTTTCAACCAATGCCTCATCTGTTTTGCCCTAATAATGCTTTCATATGTAACTTGATATAAAGGCTGAACTAACACTGGACTATGCTGCCATGAGAAGATAGCAATAGTTAGCAAGGGCATTTACTCTACGCTGAACTAGGAGGAGCTTCTTTGGTTTAAATGAGTAGCGATGGGACCATCAAACTCACCGTAAAATGTCATCCAAGGGAAACTTCTGCCAACACTGACCCTTCGCTGAACCACACGTGGGTCCTCAGGTAATCGGGTGCTGTAAGATTGACCACAGAACCAAATCTCCTGATATATTTCATACCAGTGATATTTGATTTTCTGAATATCGGTTATGTACATATAGTGTAATGTATCATTCAACACCTGTAAACATGACAGGAATTATGTATATATTGTATAAAATTATTGTGAATGTAATGCCTTTTAAATAAAATCATTTGGTGGTTGTGTTGTGAAGGAATGTTTTTGGGTTGCTTTGTGTCTTTGGGGTCTCAGGAAATAAAACGAGGGTTTACACACATGACCGCCAGACTAAACTCCTAAACCCACATACCATAGTACTGGCTAGTGTTTCCCTTTTTTAAGTGCTTACTTTTCGTTCCTTCATTTTCAAGCTTCTAAAGAAAATTCTTTATATTTAAAATGTTGTCCAATTTGAAAATCTTTAAAAGGGATTGGTTCAAGGGTGGCATACATATCCCAGCAAAACTTGAACCAATACCAAACATGCCAAGGAAATAGAATACAGTACATTGAACCCATAAGATAAGATAACATTAAACAAAAATAAGCAGAAAAGGCAAAAAAAGAAATAAAACCAAAAGATAACACCCTCGATCTCATATCTGTACTAGAGCGCAGCAGGGAGGAAGCCTAAGGTGGAGCATGTAGATATTCTACATGACGTTTTGATGATACATGATCAGCTGACTGGACAACTGCATGAATACCAAATGTACAGGTGGCTATTGTAGCGAGCCACTGAGTGTATCAGAACTAGTTTTTGAAGTTGCCCAAAGCACTATGTTGCTCTGAATAAGGACATCTGACAAATGCTGTAAATACAGTATAAATGAAGTTTAGGTAAGTAAGAACATTTTTATCACCATCAGGGCAAATCTCTGGACAGTGAAGCGTGCGTTATATAACACCTGACATCCATTAATGACACGAATCTGCACATTTATCAGTGGATATATGAAAAGTTGTAGTCCCTCGTACATTAGCAAATAAAAGGATATTCTAGTTTAGCTTATTATACTTATTTGTTAATATTACAAAAACAATGGGGCATGACCACTAGATGGCCATAATGGTTCGAGTTTGTGATGGAGAATCATAACAAACTGTGTTGTCCGCACTCTAATCAATTCCACAGGTAAGATAAGCAGTATTAATAATATTCATCTCTTGTCTTTCTTGTGCTGTCACTTTATCTGCCATGTATTCTATATGATATAGACTCAGTAGTCTTTTATCAGGAACATCTACCATTGTTTGGGTGCTGGACCATTCTCAGATCAGCCCTGATAGTGACATTGGAGTCTATGAATGCATCGAGTACAGTACCGTTCTTGTGGATTTTACACAGTGTATGAATGTAATGGCACCTTTATTAGTCCTTCCATTGTTGGTCCACCTTTTACATCTTATTTTTCCTACGTGCAATCCGTGGGATACGAGGCGTTTAAAAAAAATCCCAAGTACACTGGTGTACATCTTCACCCGAGCAACACACACTACCATGTCAGTGTCACAGCTGTACTTGAGAATGATCCATCCCTCTATCATCCATACCATTTACCCATCAGGAGATCGCCCACAAGCTAGAACCAATCCCAGCCAACAGGCAGGGGCCACCCTGGGCAGGTCGCCAATCTATCACAGGGTCTGAGAATAATCCACCACCTAAATAAAAGTGATTGTTTTTTATTGAATGCTGACAAATTGTACAGTTGAAAGGAAGGGCTACCCTCTGGATACACAAGTATACAAGTGACCTGCATGATAGCTGGTAACAAGGTGGTTGTACCTAATAAACTGGCACCCAAATGCAATGCAACCCACTGTGCTGTGACGCCAATTTTATATACATTTTATACCATTTAAACACACACGAAAAAAAAAACCCCAAACAACTAGAAAACTGTTGCACGTAGAATGAATGATCAGGAAAATGAATAACTACATGAACTGTTTGTAGAAACAAACAGAACACACATCTTTTGAAATACAGACTAAGCTTTTTTACACACACACACACACACACACACACACACACACACACACACACACACACACACACACACACACAAACAAACAGCCCATATAATAGCAAAGGTTTTAGAACCACTGGAAAATGTAAAAAAAACAAAAACAAACCCCACACGAACATACCCTTACAAATTTACATACACATACATGCATGCTTGCTCACACACACACGCACGCACACGCACACGCACACACACACACACACACACACACATTCAGCCTTTTCTCTCAGGTGGTATAGGATTAGATCCATCTGCATCGAACCCCCTTTCCGGAAAGATGCACACAGAGATGTGAAAGCTCCCACCATGAGCTGATGCTGTGAATACTGTGCGTGTGTGTGTGTGTGTGTGCGTGAGGGATGGAACCCTTTGTCTCTTCTCTTCTCACACCCTTCCCCCACTCACAAGAGGCACTCACACACACATGCACGGTGACGTATGACTCTCAGGATTTAGTGTTTAGTGTTTGTTTGAGCATGTCCACTGCTCCGGTTAATACTAAAGCGAAGTGCTCATGGGCATTTGGATCGAAGATTTTTTCCCATTCGTCCAGAATAAAGACTTGTGCAAAAGATTTGCTGTTGGGGCTGATTTCACTTGGGAGCCTGTGTGCCCTGTGTGTTTGTAAAAGACCTCTTGTTGTGATACCTCTTTATTTTACAGGCAATTCTACAGAATCTTTAAACATGCCAGGCGAAGTGAGAGAAAAAAAAGCTTCTCCAGTGCCATTGAAATGCAGCTTCTTCTCACGCTCCATTAACTCATAGGGCATCATTAGCGACTGGGAAGAAGCTAACTTCTCATTCACTTGATAGGTTGAGAGCTTAAAGTTGACCCAGTGATTTGCAGGAAGCAACTGCATTGGGACTAGGAGGCATAAAAGCTATAAAATTTTCTCAAGAACAAAAAAAGGGAAGCATGTCCACATTGTAGTCACTGAGCTGCTAATGAAACTTTTTTTTTAATCCACCAAAGCCATGTATTTGTGTGGCGGCCTTCGCGTGGTGAAATTTTACTAGATATAATGATGAAAACTACAGGTTTTCCTGAAATGAAACATGTTTCTCTTTTTAATATATTTGAAATACAATGACATGTTAGTCTCATGATATTTTTTCATAATCCCAAGAGAGGAAAAAGACAAAAAGACAACATTATGTTCCAAATGTGGAAATGTGGCTGCCATTTTTGTAGACATATTGAAAGCAGGTATCTAATTCCACACTGAATTGATGAGGTTTATTTTTGATTTGCTAAGAAATAGAAATTGCTTAAATAAATTTATATAACATACATTTAGATGAGGGCGGCACGGTGGCTGAGTGGTTAGCACTGTCGCCTCACAGCGAGAAGGTCCTGGGTTCGAGCCCCGGGTTC
>JAQLOM010000012.1:8916553-8927169 GCA_030068315.1 Chrysichthys thysi | reverse complement strand
CAAAGGAATTTGCTGCCGGTTGCCTTACAATGAGGCAGTATGAGTATTTGGATCATGTAGGTGTCAGTAGATACATCCCAATATCATTGCATCATGAGCATTATTGATCGCCCACAACACTTCCTACTGTATATTTGTTTTTGAAGCATTTTCACTGACTCTCGGAATCGACTACACTTATTTTGACAAAGCTGGTGAACATCTAAACTGCACACTGATGACAGAAGACAGTTAAACTGTAGTCTAGGTCAAAGAAATTCCCAAGTTGTGAAATGCTGATGATTTGGCCATTGCGCAATACTCGCTACAGTGATGCAGAGGGTGTGTGATATTAATGCTTTACATACAGTAAGTGACCACAAGGCTACATGAGACCTACATAAGCCTGTAACGACACCTAACAGAAACCTACATAGACATGCACAAAGGCTACATAAACATGCACAAAGGCTACATAAACATGCACAAAGAACTTATTTGAACATGCATCAGTTTTCAATTCTGATGTAAAGTTGATGTGAGAACAGAGTCAAGTCACATTTTTTGCTGATATAAGCATGTATTATGATATTCTCCATACTGGCTTACTCTAGAAACGTGGTGTCCAATCTTATTCACAAAGGTCCCATGTGGCTGTAAATTTCCACTCCAGCTGAGAAGGAGCCACACCCAGTTCTTCTTGTTCAATCAATTTATCTCAGTCTTCAAATGGATTGTGTGCATCAGGTGTGGCTCCTGTTTGTCATGAAATAAAACCTGCAGCCAAACGGACACTTTGCGTGTAAGATTGTGATCCCTGATTTTTCAGTTCAGTGTACTTATGGTATGTCACATTTCAAAATATTCAAATTAAACTCACTTTAATTTAGCATGAATACAAATGATACATTTTATATTATATGGCCAAAAGTACTTGGACATCTGATCACTGAAGATCCCATTCTAAAATCATGGGCATTAATATGGATTTGTTCCCACTTTGCTGCTATATTAACCTCTATTCTCCTGGGAAGGTTTCCCTCTAGATTTGGACCGTGGCTGTAGGGATTTGTGCTCATTCTGCAACAAGTACCACATTTGTACTTTATGTAGTCTGGTTTACTGTGCTACTGTTCTCTTAAAGAAATGACATTTTTTTCCTAATGTATAGCAGTTATATATAGGAATGAGAATAAATGAATAAAATGAGAGGCCTGAAATCCAGCGAGAGGGCATGGCACAAAGGTGGCATTGCAGTTCATCCCTATGCTGTTCAGTGGGGATGCAGTCAGAGCTCTGCGCACCACACTTAACTTCTTCCTCATCAACTTGCCAAACCAACGTCTTCCTGGAACTCAGTTTGTGCACAGGGGCAGTGTCATGCTGCAAAAAGTTTGACCCAAATAATTCCAGTGAATCGAAATCTAATTGTAGTGACATGTAAATACAACCCGAATTCCAGAAAAGGTGGTGCGTTCTTTAAAGTTGAATAAAATAAAAACTAAAAGATTTTCAATTTACATTTTATTCACAACACAACACAACAACACAGAGAACATAAATGCTTAAACTGGGAAATTGTCCACCTTTATCCACTAAAATGAGCACATTTCAAATCTGATGCCTGCTACAGGTCCTAAAAAAGTTGGGACGGGGGCATGTTTATCTAGCAAAGCTTAATTTGGCCTTTCTGTTCTTGAGTCTTACCAGTGGTTTTACATCTTGAGATAAACCCTCAGCATTTACATTCATGACGTCATCTCTTGATTGCAACCTTTGTCAGTAATAGGCCTATCTCTTCAAGAGTGTTCTTGAATTAACTGTGGTGAAGGTTTTTATTTACCAAGAAAATACATCTGTGGTCATCCATTTTAGCTGTCTTCAGTGGTCTTCCAAGCCTTTTATTGCTGTTGAGCTTGACAATGCTCTGCTATCTCTATTCTTCTATCTTTCTGATAGGTCTGTTAGGTTTTTACAGCCTAATGATGGTCTCCCTCACTTTACTGACACCTCGTTGGACAGCATATTAAGAGTTCCCATGAATAACTGCCAAATGTAACCCTAATACTTGGAATCAACTTTAGAAATTGTATCTTTTTTAATTTGTCATGAAATAACAATTAAACAGGCCATAACTGGCCATGAAACTGCTTATCTGTGGTAAAAAATTACAGAAATTGCATCTGTCCACATACTTATGGACCCAATGTTATTTATAAAATGCTAATTAAAAAAAAAAGTTCATTTTGCATCAGACTGTATCGCACCACTCTAAAATCGATCATTTTCCAATGACGGCACATCCCATTGTTTTATTTCATTTATAACATCAGTTGATTATGAATTTTTAATGATTAAAAAGTGACACCCAGTTATGTTTAATGTTGTGGAACATCTCTGAAACAAGTTAGCTCCTGTTATTACTTACATCATCAGGCTCTCTCTTTTTCTCTCCATTGAATTAAATGACAAAAATATGCAACTTGTCAAGTCAGTGAGAAACTAAAGTGCTGACCCAAGAGACGACTTCTGGAAATACTAATCTCCAATCTCGACATCAGAAACACCCACCATTTCAATAATTATAGCCATTCCCAATAATAGATGTTACTATAGAAATGATCATGTATTAGAATGAGTGTAATAACAATAAATTGTTATAGAAAATGGACTAAAACGGTTTGACCATTAAGGTATAAGAATGTGATGGTCACATACATAGTGTTATAATACTACAAATGTCCTTTAAGAAAACCTTTATGTTCCCAAAAAACTGCCTTTTGACTCCAGTGATACGTCAATCAAAATCTTCTTAAGTTTATGAAAAGCTTTTAGAAACATTTTTATAGGTTTATGTCAGTTGTCATGAAGGTTGCACTCAGGGTTCATGCAGATTAATAAACACAATTTGTGAAGGTGTTCTTTATTAGTACCAAGTGCTGCTATCTCACGTATAAACTCAAGAACAAGAGAAACAAAAAAGCACGCTGGACATCACAGGTGTTGAATAAGCACATATTCGGATTTGACCAGCCTTGAGTCATAGTAACGGATGGATGAAGTCTGGTGTAGACCATTTTATTAGGACTGTTTATGGAAGTTGGTAAGCAGAGGAACATGAGGTAATGAGTAACTCTCCCGCCTGCATAAACTGAACTAACACCTCCTCTGCTTACTTCCCGTTTCTTCATAGCAACGTCTATTTGTTTTCATTGCCACAAACTTGTTGCCACTTGTGATAAAGTGATAGCAGCATTAAGTTCATCAAGCATCAAGAATTGAAAGTTGCCACCTGTCTTTGTGCATGTTTAAATATTTCCATCTCAACACAATTATAATTTGATATTTTGATAGTTTCCCCTCAAAATGGATGAAAAAATACTAATGTCATTACAGTATATATTTTTATAGATAACACAGAACTCTCCTTTTCTCTAACACACAGCCATGTATAAAGAAGACCATTTCCATAACATCTCCAAGAATGCTAGCTGTTCCATTTTCCTTCTCGAGGGGAAATAACTTGGTCTATTACAGCAGTGGCAAATTCTTGTGTAGGTGCATTCGTGTAAGATTTTTAATAAGAGTTCTGTTTGTACTTGAAATCATAATGAGAAAAGAAAACTTTTTTGCATATATGCAATTTTCCAATATCCAATTTTATGCAAGATTTCATTTAAGCTTAGTTTATTTAAAGGCCAAGTTAATAATACTCAGCAAACTATATCTAATTGAGGACATATCAAATATATTACGTCTAAGCACAAAAAATCTGAAAATGATATTTGTTTCCTTGATAAGCACCTGCTTGTTCAACATCAAAATTTTATTCCCACACCCCGTTTCCTCATGAGAACCTTGAATACGTGCAATGTTGGGGAAGTTGAAAACCCTCAAAATGATTGCCTCATGGGAAAGCTCACTCTCGTGTTTGGCAGGTTCAAACTCACAGCTGCTCAAAACTCAAGTTTTAAAATTAATGCTCATTTGGATCTAAACCATCATCACTTTGACTGCCTTTGAAACATTAAAAGCTGATGCTTTTAATGTCAAACAATAACGATATTGATAAAACAAGTTAATAATGCATGTTCCAATCCGATCACCAGTTACCAACACAGCAGGGCAGGTTACGAGTCTGGAAAATGCACAGGTAGGTGAAAGAGAACGGATTTTTGACCAACATATTTCATAAGATAGATTTTCCAGTCCAGTAGCCTACTAACGTTTGCAACACAAATAACAAGGATGTAATAATTGATACCAAATCAAGCCGCAACACGTTTTGACTGACTGACTGGCTCATTGCGGAGGCCATGTAAAATCATGGAATCTCCGTACAAAATCTGCACGTTTGGATTGACGTTTAACATTAATGGACCTTCAGGACAATCATTAGCAATCAGGTCATTGATGGCTAGAGTCAAGGTCAAAAAGTTATTTGTAATAAACACTGAAGGTTTTTTTTTTTTTTTTGCCAAGGAAGATCTTGGATTCCTGAGGACAAATGTTACTCACATTTACCAATGTATGAATGCTAACAGAAATATGCAAAATAATGTGTTTATTAAACAAAACCCTCAAGAGAATTTTCAGACACGTCACCCCAGAAAGGTTAAAAGTGTGGTGAGCTAGCGGAAACACACACAGTGAGAGCGAGCTATATTTAATAGAGACTACGGTATTACAATTCATAATTTTCCAAAAATGAATCTAATTTCAAAGCAGATATCCTATCCATCTCTACAGCTCCGACGGATACATAGCACTAAAAATGGTCAATCTATAAAAAGACTAAAAAGGATACAATAAAGCTGCCCAGTAATGTCAGAATTAGCCATTACATAATGGAAAAAAGGAACACAGACAACTCTGAATAAGTTATAATAACCTACAGGAAGATTATAAAGATTGCCAAAAGTTTTATCCAAAAATTACATCTTAGACTATACACTCATCAGTCAGTCATCCAGTAGGACTTTCCATCAGTGCGGTCTCTGGCATGACTCAGGTCATCCGAGCTCTTAATATCATCTGGTGGTTGGTTTGTCCTGTGGTTACGCTCTCACAGACTAATGGAACTTCCTCTGCATTCCTGCAAAGTAACATGCTTTTTCCTTTTAAAGCACAAAACCGGCAAGCAAGACTCCCTGGTAAAGCCAAGTGAAAATCAGATCCTCCTACACACTGCACCTTTTGATAGATGTTTAACCCTTCACAACACTCGGAAGGTCGGTGACTAGAATCAAATACTTAAAAAAAAAAAAAAAAACACACATGAAAAAACATGACCCACATAAATAGAAGTAGTAAAAAAAAATAAATAAATAATAATAATAATCTGAAGTGACTGGTATAGCACGACTGTCAGAGTGGCAACAGGACGTGGCTGGTGGCAGAAACTGGAGGGTTTCCTGTGGTATGAAACGTCACCAAACCAGATACACCATTGTGGCCAATATCATGACGGGAGAGCAAATCGAGAACATGAGAGATGGATGTGGTGATGTGTTTACAGCGTAAAATACAGAATCATTACATAAACAGCATTCTTAATGATTGCCTTATAACAAATAAAGTTTTTAAGTATGACTGGAGTATGATTTTTAAATGGTTCCCAAGTACTTTCTCATAACATCAGACTCACAGGTACCTCAAGCCAAAGACAAGTGGAGGCGTGTAGAATAGAAAAACAGTCATTTGGTATTGCCCACTGAGACCTGGTCATCGAACACAGACTGGGACTCTCGCCTATTCACTCCACGGCTGATTAACATAGCTGAGTGGGCTGATGGACAGACGGGATCACAGAGCCATAACTATGCCTGGTTAAAAGACCAGGGCTTTGTGCTGTACAAACATAGAGAGAGCCCAGCTTGTGTTTGGATGCGCTGGAAAGGAAGATAAGTCCTATTTGGATTAAAATCCCAGTCATCTCCATGTGTACAGTCAGCTGGATTCCTGCGCGTCATATGCCTGACTAATGGAAACTCACAGCACAGTCACTTAATGGAGACCCAGATATAGACTCAAGGTAGGGGAAATGCACAAGTGTGTGAGCTGCTACAATAATGTGCAACACCACAAGCCTCCTTAAGCACAGCTAGCTTCATGTGAAAGACATCAAGGTCATGAGCAGCTTGTGAAATGTGCCTGTATGCTTGCTTTCATGTACAGGAAAATGGCAAACGCAGACTGCAGCAAAAAGCAGTAATGAGGAAATCCTGTCAACAATTCTGACACAAGCCTAGGCGTGGCATGAGTCATGGGAGGGTCACATCATTCTGTTAGTCACAAAACTACATACGCAAAGCAAATCCTTTAATAGCACATGTTCAGTTCAATGAGAATGCAAGCAGGTCTCAAACACCTTTACTTCAATTTTATTTATATAATGCTTAACAATATACTGGTCTCAAATCAGCTTTACACAAATCCGGATGCAGATTTCATTTCCTAATGAGCAAGCTAGTCGCGACAATGACCAGGAAAAACTCCCTGAGATGACATGAGGGGGGGCCACTCCGACTCAAAAGGGAACCAATTCTCTTTCGGTAGACACCGGATAGTAGGATTATACAACCTTACAGTACACAGTTGTAGAATCATAAAGAAAAACAATACTAAGTGTATGAAAGCATGTTTGGTATGAGCAGTGTGTATAAGAGTACGGGAATGAGAAGCATCTTAACAAGTATAACGTGTGTTACATTGCATTCCTCTTGGAATATTATCTTCTGCCTTAAGACAACACGTGGGTTTATACCAGTGGTGTCAATTCACCAAAACTCAAAGATGTGGCAAATTGGAAGACATTACCTCTGAGGTCATGTGATGGATGGTATAAGTCACCTAAATTTTCATTCTTAACCATGAAACAGATATCAAATCCTCTTTGATGACAAACAAGACACGTTCAGCAACCTTTCTTTAAAGACAGCTGAATTGCTATGGCTAGTTTCATTTATCATTATTTCATCTTCAAAAACTGCTTTATCTTGATCAGGGTTGTGGCGGATCTGGTGACCGTCCCAGGAGTAAGGAGTGCGAAGTGGGAATACACCCATTTGTGACCAAGCATTTCAGGGCTGGTTTCATCGTCAAAAAAAATAACAGCAATCTGATATGTACAATTAAACCGAGCAGAAAGAGGAATAATGATCTAAAGATTTTGATCAGTGCATTGATTTAAAAAGCAATGATTAAATCAGTGTCACAAAGCAAATAATCCAAAAAAAAGGATTTGCCTATGCTTGACACAGTTAAAATAGTCCTCATCTACATAATCATTCATGAATTAACGGTAGCCCTACTCCACATTCTGAGATTACTTAACAGATTCAGTGGTAATGTCAAATATTGAATCGTTGTCCTTATGAAACGAAGCCAATCTGCACCATTGCAGGTGGAAACCTGAGATTTTCACCCCTACTAAGCATGAATAGAAGCCAAATGGCATGACAACATAGCAACACCACATTCAGTTCCTGAAACTAAAACAGTTAAGGAACCCCTGCATTTATGTGAACACAAGAAATTGGCAAGCTTCATAAATAAATAAATAAATAAATCTCATTAAACTAACTGAGGGGTTAGAGTAGCCAAGCCCCTATGCATTTTTTTTTTATTAGAAAAAGCTAGCTAACTGATACAGAACAATTCATACACCCAACATTCTCTACATGTGTATTCTTAGGTGCATGACTTTTTTTTCCATCAGGCTGTCGAATAATGATACTCACCGATACTATAAAACGCTGAGGCATGTAGCCTTGTATTTTATTATTCACTTTCATTTAGCTGCCGAGGTCTGGAAGGTGCCACATCTTGCCATAACTAGATGATGTCCTTGGGTCATAACACTTAGTGATTAAATTAGTGCCACTGGAGATCTGATTTAATTGATGGTGCTGGATCATAATCATTTTCTCATTCTTGGCTGGATGTGCCTTTCTTTTTAGCATCCTGCAACTTGCCCAAAAAAGCCACATGTTAATATCCACACCTAGCCCAGCTGTGGCAGTTATCTTGTTTCAGTGTCCCAAAAAACGACAAAGGCTTTTCAAAATGCTTGTCAAAAAGAACACTGAACTTTAATTTTTTTGTTTTTGGTAAGTCACTAAATTTCATCCCAATGTCAATCAAATAGCAGTTATAAATAAATCACATTTATATTGATCAAAAAAGGGTTCAAACACTGGGAGGGCTAGCGCAAATGCTTTTTGAAGTAACCTACAAGCTCAGACATTTCTCAAGAGTCTCGTTCTGAAGAAACATGAGCCTCAGTTCCTCTTTCTAACCTTCTTGAAGTGAGCTCATCGAGACAGGAGACTTGGGTCCTGCACAGACAAGGGAAGTTTATTTTCTTTTTATTCTCAGCATGATCTGTTAGCTTTACTCACGTGATACTGGTGGGGATCCAAGCTGGAGACAGTGGTTCAGTTCAATGTTACTCTGCTTGAAATTTTAAATAATGAATGCAGAATGATTTTTGACCTCAGCCTGCTTCCTGGGAGTATGGGAAAGGATCAGAAAGTGACACCATGACACTACTTTGTAACTATATATCACATTGAGAGTGAACATTTGGGTCAGAAGATGAATGCAATGCCCAAAGTCCACAAAACATTGCATGACCAGGCAAGGAGGGATTTTGTCCTAAAGACTTAAAAGAGACTAACTGAGACTCTCAGTGGCAAATTTGATTTTCCACCAGCCCTACCTCCAACTGTTCCATTTAATGAGATATCCATATCCCACTATGCTTTTCTACCAAAGGCAAAGAATGTCAGACTGTGGCTAGGGGCAGGTAAAATGTCAAATTTTGCTTTACTGTGCTAATGTGGCTTTTATGCCTAGAAGCTTTCCACAAGACTTTCCCAACTTCATTTGAACAGAATTAGCACTGGTTTGAAGGCGCTTGTAAAGCCAAGCTAGTCTCGCATTAGTGGCTTCCCTACAGGGAAACTACCGAGGTCTTTAATGAGTCTCCTCCCTCTCTGACATGACAGAGCTCTTTAACATTACTCTCCAATTCCATTGCCACACCTTCATTAGTAATTAACGAGGTCATTAATTTGGTTGTTCTTAGCCATAGGCAAAATGCATGATCTTGCAAACCAAAACAACAAAAGCCAGTATATCACAACTAGCTCGGTAGTAAAGATTTTCATACTCTTAACACTGCTGTTTTATGTCTGGCACCAGTGCACATTGCATATACTGTCTATTCCCAACTGCCATGAAGGATCCACAAACATCTGCTCTGCTGACAGTTTAGGGTTATAGATCTTAATCTGACTGAGTTTGTTTCACATCAAGAGCTCATCACCCACTACCACCCTGCTACCTCATCTACATACCAATTAGTCTTGAAACAGCAACAAAGAACATAGTCCACAAACATAGAGGATGACTGTATTCAGGGCATAATGGGCTTGCAGAGCCTTCTCTCAAGCCTGAATTTTTGACATCCACATTATCCTACTCACTGCTAACAAACTACTTGCAGTGGATTATTATTATTATTATTACTTTACTTCTGTAGAACCAATAACAATACCACCACCAATGGTCTCTTAAAGAGACAGAATGGTATGGAAGCTTGGTCTAATTTCTTTCTAGGCCAGACTCTATGTTTCTTCCTATTTTTCCCTCAATTTTAATTACCTGCCAATTCGCAAGTTTCATCTTTTTGAACTACTGTTTACAGTGCACCACAGGGTAGTGCAATGTACTCAGAGGAAAAAAATAACTGCCCTCTTCTGCAGACACTCCTTCATATGAGCTCACAGACCACCAGCTCCAGGCCACTAAATGGCAGTGGCACTGTCGAGATAAGCAGCACTTTTCATACTGTGCGACTCAGAAGCTTTACACAGAAAATTGTTGACAGGCATGGCACGCGAGTACGCAAATTAAATGTCCCTAGATTAAGTGTGCATTGGGGCCAATTTATTTCAGCCTGCATCGCAGACACAAACACATTATAAACCGTGATTGAGAAAGAACATGTGATCTAGATACAATAGTGGACGCAGAAATATACTCCCCCTTTCAATAGCAGGACCAGCTGTGACTGATTTTATTAGTGATGATGGAGCACAGCTTTGCTTCCTTTTCAACTGTGTGAAATTTTAACACATTAACAGGTTCAAATTACAGGTCTTTCAAATTTGGCAAGAAGAGACATGAAAGCAGAATCTTGCTGGTGTTTTTATGGTTTGGCTGTATTCTAAACAGGAAATGGGTGAATGTTGGCCATGAGAAGCTGAGTGACAACAATGCCAACACCATAAATACTGTCCATTGTTGATGCATGGTTATGAAACCAGTCCTTTTGTCAAGGCAGGGATTTGTACTTTGCTTTTCTTCTGCTGTGTACCTTCCATCACTGTGGTTACTAGGAGACAGTGAAGGGGTGCATGGGGAAACGGAGGAACAGTGGGTACACTGGTACACTGAAGCAGGCAGCTGAGCATGCGCGCGCACACACACACCCCCCTTCGCTTCAGTGTTTCTCTCACACTCCTAAACCTATTCTGTGCACCCCTCATCTCAGAAAACACACGCACACACACACACACACACACACACACACACACACACACACACACACACACACACACACACACACA